>VWYP01008534.1:366674-414642 GCA_013400435.1 Pycnonotus jocosus | reverse complement strand
TTTTTTTTTTTTCTTCCCCTGGGTATCATTGTAATAGGATCTGTTTTGATGAAAAGAAGAAAAAACCTCCTCAGAAAACGTCCAATTACCCAAGATGAAACTCAAGCCAGGCCTCCAAGAATGACACTCAATTCTGTCTTGCATGTGAAGCCATCTTCTTTTTTTCCCAGCAATACTGGTAAACAAAACTCTTCTCTTCAGCACAGAGACTTCAGGCTGACAAAAATTCCCTGCACACTGTTTCGTGAAAAATGTCAGTGTTCAGAATAAAACTTGTTTTCTTTTTGTATCAAAATGAAAATCAGACTTTTCAAAATATTTTATGAGAAAGAAGAAGACCAAACCCTTATCCTCTGAAGTGGTATGAAATAAATAGGCAAGACACATATGGTATGTAAGACAGAGAGAAGGAAAAGTACATCTGAGCCACCAGTTGTCTTGGACCAAGTGGAGGTGTTGAATAGGGCCTTAACTCTTCAGGTAGTGTTTCACCTGACTGGGATACCCCTTAGCGGCTAGGGTATGGTTTTGACAGGCTCATACAATAACCACTAAGGTAAAGGTGCCTCACTTAAAAAACTTCTGCCCAATACTACCCACAGCTGGGTTAGTTTGTAGAGCATGAGACCTGCCAGGTTGAATCACTGTTATCTCTTCCTGTACCTGAAGCTCTGTGTGTGCTGCTCCAGCCAGCAACAAAACTCCTCACTATGCTGGACATTGCAATATTTTAATCTTCCTTTGCATCTTCTTTATTCTATGTGTTTTGGTCCAGACTAATGGCATGAGACAATTAGTTTTTCCTATCAGATATGACAAGTCCCCTAGGCACCTGGACAGATTTCTTCATCCCATCCTGGATGGCTTTCTCCTGCACCTTTTCTATTTTCATCCTTCCTCACTTCAATTTGTATAAAGTCTTTTTCTAATGGGAAGCACTCTGTCTTTTCATGGCAAGTGTCCTCTTTTAAATTTCTGCATAGAACATTTGTGCATATTAGGCACTTGTGTTTCATGCTGCATACATTTCTGCTGCAATTGCTTGGAATATCTTGCACTTTTACATTCTTACATATGTTTAACATCTTTGTTGGTGACATAGACAGTGAGATTGTGTCCTCAGCAAGTTTACCAGTGACACCGAGCTATGTGGTGCAGCCAACACACTGGAGGGAAAGAATTCCATTCAGAGGGACCTTGACAGGCTTTGGTGTGGACTTATGCTAAGTTCTACAAGGCCAAGTGGAAGCTCCTGCCCCTGAGTCAGGGCAACCCCAAGCACAGGTACAGGCTGTGAATGGTGAATGGGTTGAAAGCAGCCCCAGGGAGAGGGACTTTGGGGAATTGGGGGAGGAGAAACTCGGCATGACCCAGCCATGCGCTCCCAGAAAGCAAGGCACATCCTGGGCTGCATCAAAAGAAACATGGCCAGCAGGTCAAGGGAGGGGATTGAACCTGTTTGTGAGATTCCACCTGCAGTGCTGCTTCCCTCTCTGGGGCACACAACTTAAGAAGGACATGGACCTACTGGAGTGATTCCAGAGGAGGCCACAAAGGTGATAAAAGAATTGGAGCACCTCTCCTGTGAAGACAGGCTGAGAGAGTTGTGCTCAACTTGGAGAAGAGTAGGCTCCAGGGAAACCTTAGAGCACTTTCCAGTATGTAAAGGGGGCTGCAAAGGAGCTGGAAATGGACTTTTTACATGGACAGGTAGTGATAGGACAAGGTAGGTTTAGATGAACTATTACGAAGAAATTCTCTACTTTGAGATGATTGAACAGGTTGCCCAGAGAAGTTGTTGATGCCCTAACCCTGGAAGTGTTCATGGCCAGGTTGGATGGGGTCCTGGGCAGCCTGCTCTAGTGAAAGGTGAACCTTCCCATGGAAGGGGGTTGGAACTAGATGATTTTTAAGGTGCCTTTCAACCCAAATAATTCCATGATTTTGTGATATGACTCTATGATAATCTTTTGTGTATGGGTCCTTAACTAAAGTCCTGTGGGCTTTTTTGACCTTCAAGTAAGCTGGGGTGGAAATAACAGCTGGAATTATATAATCAATATGTTCTGGAACTACAAGTTATAGGGCTGTTTTTAAATGCCCATAAGTTACAGGACAGAGGAAAATACTCATATCACTTTTATATGCCTCAGCTCCAAATGTAACATACCTTTCAAAGCTTTAATATTAGTGCTGGCAACCTGGACACAACCTGCTGAGGATTAATTTATTTTTAACTATGGTATGTGATTTAGGCTGCTATCACACAATTTTGAATAATAATTTTACTGCCTAGCTATTTTCACATTTGACATTCACTTAAACCTTTCTTATGTTGTAAAGAAAATAGCTTTGATGTAGGCAGTTATACAGTAATTTAACCTTTACGTCTTCATTATTTGGGCATTTCAGTTGTATAACATGTCTCGTTTAAACACCTGATCTCTCCTTCCCATCCATCAGAACACAATACAGATACCTGTATCAGTGAAAATTTAACTTATAACTCTAGTTTGAGGTAGAAGTTTTTCAGTATAACTTGCTATCTAACAAAAAAACCCCAAAAACGTTTGATAACAATATTAGGTATAAGAAAGAGACTGATCTTAGTGGCTGTGTAAAAAAAAACTTTCCTGGACTACATCAGATCTTTTGTTAGATTTGAAAACATCATTTTATTGCAGAGAGAAGAGACAATCTTTTTTATAGATAGATTTTTCTGGGAATGAGTGTAGGAATTTGAGCTTCTGTTCTAGACTTGTTTGATTATCTCCAAGGTAAAATCTGGATTAGATCTGCCATGAGATATTTATATAAATCAGCTTTCCTTAAAAGAAATATTTAAGATGCAGCTCAAATCTTATACAAAGGCAGAACTGTGCTCACACAGCCCTTCAATATAGCAATGGGGCACACTATACAGTAGACACTTGCTTTCACCATGCATTGCTTTTACATGAGCAGTTAGGAACCTCTGCTTGAATAAAAATGCATTATTGAATGTTGATCATGCAATGAACATTCTGTGTTTTCTTTCAGGGATTAATTGTCAGATTAGATTATGTGGGGGTCTGAAGCAAGAAGAACTGTTTCCATTTCTCCCTTTAGGAAAAACAGATAATGCAGGTTTCTCTAGCAAAGTTTTGCTACATGAGAATTTGGTATTCATGTGAAAAATATGCCTCTAAGCTCTGCTATTACTGCCTGTTCTCTTTCTAAAGTTTGTGGAAGTGCTGTAAAAGGAAGAAATGCAATAGGCATTGTCAATAAAAAAGAAATAAAGTCTGCCATGAGAAATTGCCTAGCATTCTGAAGCTCATCTGTACAAACGTGTATACCAGTTCAAAAGAGAACAGAATAAACCCTTCCTTTTGTAAGTTCAATGAAGTCTTTTGCAATTAATGAGTAGGTAATTGATCTAACAGCTACAGGACTTAAAAAAAACAGAGATAGTGCTCAGCACACAATTATATGAATTTTAAACTCTAGTTGATAATTGGAATGGATTCAGTCACAAGTTTTAGCTTTAATTTTCTTACAGTGTTTCTGCACACATAAGGATTTCTTCAGAAAATCGGATTTCTTGGACCCATACCTTGGCACAAATGAATTTTTGGTTTATTGAATATACCAAAACTTTATTTTCTTTGTTTTCCTGGAGATTCCTTTTCAGGTCTTTATAGTCTTAAAACTCACATTATCCTTAACAGGGTTTTTCTTTATGCCACGCCTGACTGCACATTTAAGATTTTACCCATAATGTGGTTTTTAGAGTACAGTTGCTGCAAGACCTAAAATGGAGATAGTAGTTAAATATCTCTCTTTCCCTTTTTTATTTTCAAACCTTATTTTCTGAGAAACACTTGGGCGGTGTGGGTTTGATCACATGTCAGGGACAGCTCAGGCTGGAGGGATGAGATAATAGAGAAGAGCAAGAGCAGAAAATTCCCCTCCCAAACCTACTCTGCCTGTTCAATTTCTGTTCTGTCCAGAGGAGCTATAAAACTCGAGAGAGGTGAGTAATAGATTTGAGAGTCATCAGAAATATAAATTATAGCTAGACATTTCCTATCAGCATCCCATGAAGTTAATGATAAACAGTCAATGAGATGTATGCACTTCTAGCATTTTTATAATGAATCTATTGCTTCCATGACAGCTTACTGTCAAACATTATGCTTTAGAATTTATAACTTTTGATACCATTTTAATACATGGTCTGGATATGCTAAAATCTATTAGTTTTCTTTTTAAGAGTATGACACTTTCACCTAATGAACCTAATGAACATGCCTAATGAAGTCCAATTATCTCTGCAAACACTTGCCCCTCCACATGAGGAGGATTTTCTTTTTTCCTTCTTTTTGTCTCTCTCCCTCCTTTTCTTTCTCTTTCTCTCTCTTCCTTTCCTACTTTTCTTTCTTTTTTTAAAATGACTACCAATCAAAAGAGAACAATCAATATTTTTAGAGATTAATGGTTCAGTGGCTCAGAGCAAATGAAAAAAGATACAAATTAGATTATTTAAAATTGTAATTGCATTAAAAAGGATCACTTCTGTACTTACTGCCTGATTTATTATTGATCTTCCTACTAGTTCTCTATGTGTTTACAATCATATGTGCTAGATATCTTCAAAAGCATTCAAACAATGACTGCTCTTCCAGCCTGGTTCCTCTTTGCACCATTCTGGGCATGCAGAGTTTTTTGCCCAATGATCAGACCAGATTCAAGAGACAGGAATGCAGTGTTGTATCCCTGTTAGTAGAAAAGCAGGGTTTTTTTTTTGAAGTTATGCTTGAATATCAACCTTTTCACTCATTTGTACCAGAAATATTTACATTAAAGCTTTCCTGCCCTTTGCACCAACTCCAGTCCAAAGGAGGCTATGATTTTAGGTGACAAGAAATGTATAGGGTTGAACACAAATCTATTTCTACTCTAAAGGTCTGGTTCCCCCCATGCTACTTTTATTAGCTGTTTTGGAAACACTTTCCTTTTCCTGTATTGCCTGGCAGGCAGTTGCAGCCTCCTTGCCCTCAGACTTCCCCATAGTGATAGATCTCAAAGGTAGCTCAGCCTTTTCCTGGCTTTATTGATGGCTTGTTTTGCTTACCAGCTGTTCTTCCTTTTCTGCTAACATGGGAGGGATGAGACCTCCCTTATAACAAAGAAGATTTGGAAAGAGTAGGTGACATATTCAAGTCATGTCTGGAGGAGTTTCTTATTGCAAACTAAATAGCACTGAAGATCAAAACGCATGAAAATGGCAGTCAAGACCTTTTGTTTATTTTTATACTTTATAATTTGAATATTAATCCCATCATTTAGAAGAATATCACATGCCTATTCTTTTTATAACTATAGGCAGGGCATTTTTATGCTTTGTCTTATAGCAGAAATCTACACAATTGCTAATGAGCCTGGTGTTTTGTAAATAATTCCATGCTGAAGTTGAAAAAAAACCCATCTTCCTGTTGTCTTCTAATAGAAGACCTGACAATTTGGTAACATCTCATAACATATGCAGGTTTCATGTATGTTCATTTCCTGGGGTCCAGGTGCTGCTGCACTAATTGCACAATCAGGCAAGCAGTTAGAGAGGAACCAGTGGCTAACAGAGCTACCTTGGAGCCCCTCAGCTATTACAGAGGATGCATATAAATGTGCCAGCAGTGTGTGTGGCTATCCTACTTACTAAAGCCAAGATGGGAACAAATGGAAACGTGAAGGGAGAGCTCCACAGGAATGGGTGCAAAGCAGTATAATGGACAGGCTAAATGGCAGAGGTGGTGAAGTGGCAGCTTAAGGGCAGGAGAAAGGGATGAGAAGGAGGATTTTTAATGAGTGCTATGGACTCAATCATCAGATTTTCAGATGTTATAGGGCACTTGGAGCAGAGATGTGAACAACTAATAAGGGTTGTGAGCAAATTAGGATGGAGACCCCACTGGGATAGGGGGATTGTGAGACAAGCTAATTTTCCAGGAGATAAAGCTGTTGCTATCTATCTGAGAGACTAGTGTAGGCAAGATGGCTGTGAATAGATATACTGAAGAGAAAGCTGATAATGAAGCTACAAATAAGAGAGAGAAGATAAAATGGAGAAGACTGTGGTGGCTGTTCTGTAGAGGAATGGGGAAGTGGGTCTAAGACAAGGGGATGTGCTATGTCACCCCACATTGCAGGAAGAGAATGGAACTCAAGTACTATATAGTCCTGTGTTAAGAGGTTTTGGTAATTTTTTTTCTACAATTCACTGACAGGGACAACTACAGGCTGAATTCTGTACTTTTGTCTTTTGCTATATTCTCTTGAAGCAAATTTTTCTGAAGTCTTCTTTCTAGTAAGTATCTGAACAGTTCATAGCAAATCATCCCTTCCAGGAGATCATTCATTATTAGACATATTGATGGCATGTTTGAATCTCTAAAGTGGTAATTTATGCTATTAGCTGAGTTGTCTTGATGACCTTCACTACACTAGTATTTTACTCATTCTTTCATATTCTTGTACTTCATACATACCAGAGAATAATTCATATCCTTGGTAACCTTTGCAAATGATTTCCCCAGAGGTTTTTCTTCATCAATACCAGAGAAAACTAACCCATTGTCATCATTCCCTAAAAAGTAATTAGCCATGAATAATTGCTCCTTTCTGACATCTTTCTAACTTTGCACTGAATTGATTTTTTTTTTTTAAGTAGAGTCTATTAATTGGGGAAGCGTTAGGCTGCCTTCACACTTTTATTCTCCCATTCCTTATACTATGCTTTTGTTACAAGTGCTCTGGATTACATTTTGTTTGTCTTGTTTAATGTTGCTTGCACAGTTCCCTAGCTTTATGGTACTTTGAGTTCCAGACTGGTAGAATAGATTTTTCTATGCAATGTTATTAGATTCGATTTTGGAATACTTTTACACAGTGAGTTATTTTTGTGGAAATTTTATGCCACTTTCATGGGACATTTTTTCTCTTATTTACCCAGCAGGTAAATAAGAGTTTGTCTCTGCCAAGCAAGGTACAGGGAAGAAATATTGATCAGAGCCTTGGTCCCCTATCTTTTTGTATCTGATCCTTGCTTTTATGTATGAAGCACAATCTGTGCTTCACAGAGTCTTCTGGAGTTAGCCAACCTACTGCACAGGGCTCAAGGATGTGGACTACCTGTGAAACAATTACGTCTCATCCTAAAAATCCTAAGAAGAGATGTCTCAAAAGTAAAAGAGCGGAAGAGAAACACCTTCACATGAGCATGCACAGGTATTCATTCCCCTGAAGGGAGGATCTCTCTTCACCAGTGGTGACTCCACTTTCCATGGAGGTATTTTCATAAAGATAGGTTATGTTAGAAATGTTTTGTCAATGGACTAGGAGGGAAAAAGATGTTTTCCTTCTGCATAAGAGAACCCTTCCAACATACTGCTACACAGTGAGGAAAACTGTTGTTTTAAACTGCTTTAGTTCTGTTGACATTTAACAGAGCCATGTTTTTCTTTTAATAAAAGAGAGTATGCAGGCAATAAGTGTTTTGTATTCCATATGCCTATCCCTCTGCTTTTACATATAAGTAGAAAATCACCCTATTTTTCCTTACTATCCTGTCTGAACCCTTCCTTTTATTGTCTTAGTCCTGCTGCACTCCCACTTCTTTTTCATTTAACACAGCGGTGCTCAGCATATGCTTTGGAAAGCTTTGAATCCATTTTAATAATTAAAATAGCTTTTTATTTTAATTTCTAAAGCAGTATTTTTTTGTACATTTCTGTGCATTTAATGTTCAGTCTTCTAGACTTGTGGGCCTTTTTCTTTTACCTAATATATTTGTAAAGGTATTTTAAAAAGTTTTTAAAATCAATCCTGCTCTTTTAATTCTCTGGGTTTTTTTGTTGTACCAAACTATTAGCCTAAATGATAATATTTTTCAGTTTGCTTTCCCATCTTTTTATAGATTTAATAGATTTTTTTAAACCTCCTATAATTGTTTACTTTATCTGACATTTTATTCTCCATAGTCCTTCTTTCTTTTACATGTTAGTCCAGAGAATATTAATCACAATGGAGTTGGAAAACATGGTGGATTTTAATATTTTCTTCCAACTTTTCCTAGTAGCTTCTTTTATTTGTAAGCCTTGTACATGTCAGGTTCCCCTTGATTTCCATTAAAGTTCTGCCTTTAGGACTCAACTCTTGTTTACTTAAATCCTCCAAGTGCTCCTTTTTGAACCAAAAACCTTTACACTGCTTTATTACATGAACTCATTCTTTACTCTGTTGGATACAAGCATTCAGTAGTCACTATTTTCAGGTTTATCTATCTTTCTTTTTTCTTTCTATTTCTGTTCTATCTGTAAACATTACTATAGGCTGAGGATCTCTTAGCTGCTGACTTTGGTAGCTGCTTCATGAATCCTAAAGTTAGCTTCAAATGGATTTAAGCATTTGTTTCTACACATATATCAATATACCCCAAAAATATAGCAACCTAGAGTGTTAGCTCAGAAATATTTTATATTTTTCCTTTGCATGTTTTAACTCTGCTTTCCTTTTCTTTTTGAATCCCAACTTGTATCTTCACTGTAGAACTATAGCTTGTTGAGATAGTGAATATTTTCCTGGACCATAAGACCACAAGGTTTCTCCATATTTTTCTGTCTCAATCTTGAATACAGTGCTTACTTAGATTGAAATGACTGCTGAGATGAGAGACTAAAGGACTGCCAGAGAGATACCCAAGGAATCTGTAGTCTTATGTAGGGAAGTTCTAGTTATAGTTACAGATTCTGGTTATACAGTTGCCATCCTAACATGATTTCTTTGTATTCACTGGTAAAAATTTATCTTGTTTATTTACATGTCTATGACTGAGTAGTACCAGCTGAAAACAGAAAACATTCAGATTATATATGTATATGTACAGTTGGGAATGGAACTTGTCTCAAAGAATTTAAAAAATTAAATATGTTCTTCTCTTTTTTTTTTAACTTATTCTTATAAAAACATATTATTCTATATTAATAATGGACTCAAAAACTAAAACAGCATCTTCACTGATTTATATCCCTTTGGCATAACTCAATCTACAAGACATCAACAAACAAAATGTAAATTTTCTCCCGAATGCACAATCCTTTCATGCCACTGCAGATTCTGAGAGACTCCTTATTATTACTTTTGATCTCTGTGGGTCTTGATATTATGAAATCCTTCTGTAAACTCAGCTGCATACACATTTCATCTGTGCAGAAAGCACTTAAGTTGACTTTATATTTTTTTCTGCCTTCAAAATTCTTTGTTTCTGTCCACATGAAGGTAAATTTCTCAGGGGAAGAGGGATTGAAGCCTCAGTAGAATGGGAAATTGGGAGGAAAATCCCCTATTGACTACTGGGTATGGAAAAGATTTATAGGCATCTCATTGGGAGTGTTATCTAAGCTCAGATGCTTCTTTGCTGCCTTGTATATAATCTGATATTTTTCATTCCAAGTACATTCATTTTCAGTCCAAGTACATCTAATTATTTTTACAAAAAATGCAAGATAAATGTGCATATAAATTATAGATTAGGAATGAGGACACCCTGGTAAGTAATTTCATATAGTTCATCCACTTTCTTTTTCTATTGTATTATTGGTTTAAGTTTGAAGTAATGAAATACTTTTTAAACTTCTAGAACTACTTGTACTGTTCCTTATTTGTTCCGTCTGAAGCCTCCATGTATGAAAGGTTATTTATTGTGGCACTAGAACTTGCTAAAGCTTAATAGGAAAAATTCTTGTAAGTGTCACCATGGAATCTGTCACAGTTGCAAGTAATAATTTTGTTTCCAAAATCTGTTGTCTCTTTCCTTTTTTTTCAGAAAAGATACCATGCTGATCTGAAAATTGTCTGTGCTCCACTCAAATGCACAGACAAAAAACACAGTAGCGAAGTTTTTCTTAGTCAAGTCTGGTAAAATTCCTTATCTAAGTGAATTTTTACCTTATTCAGGGGAAATTACTTATGTCAGCAATTAATTTAGTCTGATATTGTTCTAGAAGGTATTTCAAAAGTTAACAATGTGAATCTTACTGTACCTAGAAATAGTGCTGGCTTTTCCATGTCACTTCTGGGTCACAGTGTTGTCAGTTTCTGCTTTTTAATGGAGTCTCATGATATCTGTTGGTTTTTGTTTTTTTTTCTTAAGTCCCAGATTCTGAGGGCATATCTCATATTTCATTTTTTAAAATGAACAGGTTTATAGTTCTTGTGGTACCTCAGAAACCCTTGACGACTTGACCTGAGTTCACTCTATGGTCTCAGAAACACAGAGTTAATTAAAAGAAACAAGCATTCATGAGGCTGCTAAAAATTTCACTTTATTTTTTTAGACAGTATTATTCCTTGGAGACTGTAGTAGAGATAATTTGTGACTTTTGAATGCACAGGTTAGCTGTGCAGAGTGCAGTAAAGCATGTCTCCAACTGGTGTGTGCTCAAAGCTTAGTGAAGTCCCGGTCACATATTCTGAGTGGAAGCTTTTCTACTGGATAAGGGGCATTTTGGCAGTACTGGCTTGGGCAACTGACAGACAGAAGTTCAAACCACAGATATCCTGTAGCTTCTCTTGATAACTGTTGACAACTCCTGTGTGACTTCATTGCTGCCACAACAAGATAGGGCTGATATTATTTTGCCCTTGGCAAGGCTGTTCTGAGCATTGACTCATTGTTTGAAGTGCATTTGATTGTGGTGGCATTTTCTTGATGCTGTACAGTTATTGTACTCAGTTCTGTGTAAAACAGTTGGTACTTTGTACCCCCTCCCTGGATGTATCTATTGGTTCCTCCCAAGTCTTATGTAACCCTTTGCCCTGCCCCTCTCCCTGCCTGTCATCCCCGGGCCCTGCCTCCCCTTCTGGAAGGTTCTGTAGTACTCGGTGGGTGATTGGTGGGAGCCCTGTCCCCTCCCCTCCCCTTATCTCCCATTGGTTGCCTCCCTGACTGTCACCTCCGAAACCACTCCCCGAACCCTGCCGATTGGTCCCCGGTTTGTCCCCGCCCGAAGAGCCACCCCCTAACAAAACCCAGCTGCACAGAGCTCTCCTTGCTCTTCGAGGCTGACACCCCGAGAGTGAGGGAGTCCTCCGTTTGGTTCTCCTCAATAAACTCCGTGTTTGTCCACTTGAAGAGACTCCTCTCGTTTCTCATCATCACCTCAGTGGTTTCCCTGAAGGAGAAAAGGCCCCACTAGGGATCGGGGAAGTCTGCCCGCAGACCGAACCGTACCCGTCCTGCCGTGAGTGTGTCCCGAGCTGGTCGGGGCGGACGGCAAGAGAAGGCACACCGCGACATTTGATTATACTGGATGGGGTGGAAGGTAGAGGCAGGTTGAAATTGGTGGGCAAAGTATGTGTTGAGAGTGAAGGAAATATTAATATTTGCTCTTCATAAAATTTTGAGTAAATTTATTCTTTTCTGATACTGGCAGATAGACAGGAATATGTATATTTTATGTAATTATATATACCCATATATATTTCATCTTAATTTCTTGCTAGATATCTGAATCTCTCATCCCTTTGTCTCTGAGCTGTGCCCTGCACGGCACATTGAGGGTCAGTGCAAACTCTACTCACGTCTTGAGGCATCCAAAATCTGGGTGTTGGGAGGAATGCTCCGCAGTGTGCTAGTGAAGAGTACCCACTGGAGGCTCCTCTGCAGACATGCAGCCCCCCTGCAGCTCTGGTGCAGCTCCCACCGGCTTGCAAAGGTGTGTGCATGTGTAGAAGGGCCATAGCTGGGAAAGGACTGACGGGCTAACTCTATCCCTGTTGGGAGCGAGCAAATCAGCAGACAGTGGGTAAGGTGAAGGATCGAGGGGTTTGAAACAACACAGGCCAATTTGCGTGTCTATCTTGCTTGGGCTGCTGCCAAATGCTGACAGAGCTACTAAATGGGCTTCCTGTTCATTGTCAGCCTTAAAGCCTGCAGTCAGAGCTGTAACCTCTGTCTGTCTCCCTCACCTGCCTGGGAAAAGCCTACCCTGTTCTGCAGAAGGAGTTGTATTTTATGGAGAAATCTTTAGTAATGTCCCCTTCCTACATTTGTAAATCTCTCACATGTCTGTTGAGAGGTATCTTGTCTGAGGTTGTTTCCTGCCGTTGCTCATTGTTTCCCTATTTCTGTGTTGATTTTACCCAACACCTTTTTCCAATAAACTGTAGATTAACCGGATTAAGATTTGGTATTTGGGAATTAACCCAGAGCTGCCCCATTTCTGTCACAGGCTGTTTCAACATTCCAAACAGAATACTCACTCCATTTTTTAGGTTGTCTAGTGAAAATGGAGCCACTTTAACAATTAAGGCATTATTTTATAGCAAGATAACATTTTACAAAATAAAGGCAAGGTTGCTAAAAGCTTTGAAACAGAATTTTTGAACTGTTCAAAAATGAATGACTTCTTTTCTTAAACTATGAAATATTTGGACAAGGGTTTTACTGCAGCGATTCCCACTCAGTAGTTTTGTGAGGCTGTAGTAGTACGGGAATCAGAAGCAGGTATGATGAAGAAAATCCTAGTCTGGTTAGAGAGTTGCCAAGGACTTAAATTAAGCCAGGGCTTTGCCTGAAGTTTCTGGAAGGCAGAAAGCCTTCCACAAGAGGAGTGGAGAGGATTCTTACGTAGTCTCCTTTCAACCAGTACTGGAAGTCATCTCATCTAACTTAAGCTGCCTGGAAGTCCAGCATCTACTCTAAACCAGTTTTCCAGGCTACCCTTGTAATTAACAAGAGGAGATAAGCTCCAGAGGGCAATTCATGCTGCTCTTCTGAGACATCTGCTTTAGCACTGGATAAATCAGCCTCTTCAGTGTTTTTCACTCTTTGCTGACTACAGGTGGATGCCAGACAACTAGCCCAGACCAGATGTTTCCAGTTAGGGAGGTGAATAGGCTGCTTGTTATCTGCATGGTTTTGTGCCTGTGGAGTGTGAGTACAAACTCTTGGAGGATTTCTGCCCTCTTGCTCTTTGTGATTAAAAAGGAAATCGATGTTTGGGAGTGAATTTGCCCCTTACTGTTTTAAAAATACAATCCTTAGCTGCGTAGCAGTAGCTTTGTGTGGAGTAGAACACAAAATTGACTGCAGACATAAGACAGAGATGCAACAGCTGGCAACCAGCAGTGTCTCCTGCAGTGGTCACCATTCTCCTCTCAAGCACTGTGACTATCATAATACCAAACTTCAGCCCACAGATCAAGCATCTGTCTGCTCCCAGCAAGGAAGGAGACATACACATAGCATCCATATAACACACCACCTATACAGCCTGACTGAAATCAGGAGTGAGCAACAGTGGCTTGGTTTGTCCATCAGATGCACAGACACATAGTAATGATGAGCTTTTAAGAAGTCTGGCTCTATTTTTCTGTAAGTCAGGCTGTCCTCATGCATTAGTGAATTGCAATGCAGCAGCATTTGTGGATGTTCATTGCTCCACACCTTGATATTTATGGCAGAACTAAAAGGGAAAAGGACTCGCAATAGCTGTGTAAACCCTTGTAAATGGCAAGGGGGCAGAGGCAGAATCTGCAAATGACAGAGAGACAGTTTTTGAGTTTGGCAGGCTAAAGCAAAGTTAAAAAAACAACAAAACAACTAAGCCTTTAAGTAGTGTTTCTCTAACTATTTTCAAAGATGGCATTTTGAGCTTTATGTTGCTTTAGTCAGTGATGTGTTTTAGCAGCAAAACAACAGGAATCACATTGAGCTCATCTCAAACACACATAAAATATTTTAGTTTCTTTTCTTTTATCTCCCCTTTAAGATACAGCTCAGGAGAACTATGTTCCAAGTGACAGCATCTTTGACAACCTGTACCTTTTGTTCTACCTTTTGTTCTTCCTGTGAAAAGCCGTGTGATGAAGATTGCTGTAGAACCTTGATATCATCCCTACTTATGTGAAAAAAAACCAACAACAACAAAAAAGAAGAAGTAACCATGTACTTCCCAGAGGGTCAGACTGAGCCTTTAACTGCAACATCAATTGAAGGGCTCTGTATCTCTGAAGCAGCCTGGGGCAGGATGTATCCTTGCCTGTATGTATCAAAATGAAGCAATAGAGCACTGAACAGAATTCCTCACTCTTGTGTTAACAAAATTCCTTACAATAAGTTAATAAGTCTACCCAGAACCATGAAAATGCCATTGGCTGAGTTTTCTGAATGTGCTTTCTCCTCTTTGTGCCAGCAAATGCCATTCTGGTGCTCAGAGGGAGACAGATTCTGAAAATGTAGGCGCTGTTTATTAACATCGAAATTATTGATTTATTGAAATGGAACATCACTTTTTCATTTTAACAATTCCTAACTTTGTATTTTTTGTCTAATTGCACACGTCTTGATCTTGGTCCAAAGACGGCCAGCACTTATGAATGTATTTAACTTTACTCATGACCAATGATAAGCCCAAACACAACTAGTTTTTGAGAGGCTTTTCCACAACCCCTTATCTGTGGTAGTAGAGGCTCTCACAAGAATAATGAATTTTCTTCACAGAATCCTAGTGAGATAAAGCAATGCTATTATGAAGTGCAGAAAAGCAGTGCTTTTCCTAAAATCTTATTTTAGTTTAAAAAGAGGTTAAAATTTGAAAAAAAGTTGTATTATTTTAATTTAATTGATCTTGCTGTCCCAAAGACTTTTCCTGTGTATCCATACACAAAGCAAGTGGTGCTCTAAAGTGCTAGTGATCATTTATGATGACAGAACTCTGCTGGAAAATGAATAAAACCTCTTTTGTTATGTGAGCCTTTGTGTCTGTAAGTGTATGTGTGCCTGTTTGAGTGTACTTTTTGGAGTTCAGAGCTACTAAACTAAAGTTTAAATCCTCTAGGTCTCACAGCAGGGCAGAAGTTTCCAAGAACGCTGAAAGCAGTAGAAATCAGCAGAGACTGGAGAGAAACAGTGAAGAAACACATGCTGTATATTTTCAAAGCAAGGTCAGTGTTCGTTAATACTGCTGTGGAGAGCTTAGCTGCACACAGAGTTCCTCGCAAGCTTTACTCACCGAGGTGCTTGGCATTCCGAATCAGCGCCCGCTTGTGCGCAATGCCACCGCGGCTGCACTCACAGAGCGGGGAGAGCTGCCTGGGATTGTGACGACTGACCTCCAGATTAATGTGTTTCTGTTTGGAGGTGCCATGATATCCCCTGAGAGTTGTATCCCACTGACTGCACAAACTCAGGAGCAGGCTGTGTGGAGCAGAACTCAATTGATTTCAATGACAGACAACTGGAAAACGTGATGGGGGTGCACCCTCCACCTGGCATCATCCTTTGAGTAAATCCACCCACTATTATCAAACTTGGTGTTCTCTGCAGATTGCAAAGCAAGTCTGTGGAGAAGCACCTTCTTAATTCAAAGCAAGGTGAGTCCCAACCAAGTTTCAGAACTCATCTGACTTCATAGAGAGGAAAGGGATAACGAGAGATTAAGACCTAGGGAGAAATTAAATGCAAATGACCGTGTATGGATTGCAAAAGGCGCAATGGTCTCTGATGAACTGGAAGCAGAGTAATGAAGAGAGACATAGATGCACTGGAATTGGAGGAGGAGGAGGTGAATGTAGGCATGGGAGGAAGATGGAGCATCTTGGCGCTCAGAGTAGATATGGAAGCAGAAAAATGCCATTACTCACCAGAATGCAAGAATTACAGATCCTTAATATATAGGAAGCAGGACTAAAACAAGTCCCTAAAACAAAGGGTAAGGAGAAAACAGAGCACAGAAGCTTTCTGGAATAGTCTGTAAATGCCTCCAGAATGTGTCCAGTAAATCTAGGCTGTGGAAGCAACTAAGCATTTAGCAGTCTATGAAGCACAATATATTTGGATGTGCCTGTTCAATTTTGAATCTATTAAGGTCCCACACTGCCTTCAGAAGGATGGGACAAGGACATCCACAGTTGAGCCTTCTGTCTTGGTTGTCTGTGAAAACTGAACAGGTCTGAATCTTGATACAGTATTTCTATTTCAGGGCCCAGGGGTGATCATAGGGTAGCCACCATAGCTAAGTGGAGAAGAGGGCATGAAAGTTAAAACTGAATAGACAATCAGGATCTGAAGGCGGAATTTTTTCTTTCTAGGAGAAAACTATAGGATCAAATAATATATTTTCAATATTACAAAATATTTATTCATTAAAAAATACCCACTTGAAAGAATTGTCCAAGTTTCTCGCCCTATTCAGCTAAATTTAATAGCTGAGGTTTCCCAGCTATAGTGATTTCATTTCATAACCATCTTTCAGATGAAAAATGTCTGCAGAACAGGTGACAGCCCATGATAGGTCACTGATTTGCAAGAACTGTTCGGGTGTTTTTTTCCCTTCACCTGAAACCTCATGTGTGGAAACTGTGTGAAGTTGAGAAAAGAGATAAAGGGACTGTGGACAACTCAGGAAGAAAAAGGAGGATGCTTTTTTTCCCAGTGTTTTGAACTTAATTTAAAACACTGCTTCCAGCTATAACAGAAAAAAATACAGGCTATTAAGGTGTAATGAAGGTATAACTTTAGATCTCCTTGAAGAGAAGATATGTGTAAAAGCAATGGTTAGATTGTTATAATGTTTTGTAGCAGAGATCATCAAAGACCTTTGAAGAAATATACCTTCCAGAGCCCTGCAATGTGTGTTTGAGCTGTTGTTTCAATTTCCAGAAGATTAAAATGAGTTCTCGAAAGATTCATTAGACTGAGGTAAAATAAATGTAAAGGCCATGACAGATTTTAGTATACCACCCTACCCCCACTTTTATGCTTCAGCTGCACAACTGTCTTTATGTTTGCCTGCAGCAAAACAGAGCTTTAAAATAATAGACAAGTTGCTATATATGTATAAAAATTCCTTTCAAAATATATTAAATTGTATGTTAATGAGAAAATTCTATTTTAAATTCCTTCATCTAGTTCATGGATATAAACAAGAAGGGAATGATATTTATAGGTATGTTCTTAACAGGCAGCATTGTTTAGCAGGGAAAGTTTATTTTCTATGTCTTAGAGCTGCCGCAATCTTCAAAACCCCCACTACAGCAGTCTGCTTCAGCAGCCCCCAAATTCTTTTTTCTCTGTCTTTCTTGCTGCTACTTTACATCTCAAGGATTCTATGATTTGTCTAGCTTTTAATAAAACTGGATAGCACGTGGATTGAGACACTCTGGGCCAAAAGAGTTTCACATGTTTACAGCTGGTCTGAATTTTGTCCTGAACAACACTTTGACCGCTTTTCAACAGAAGAAATAATCAGAAGGACATGCAGCTGCTGCATAAAGGCCAGGGGAAATTAAAATGTTTCCCATAAGGAAACAAATGAACAAAATACATATGCAGCTTGATTAGAATTTGCATTGTAACATCATTAATTACTAAAAAGCCACAGGTGGGAATGCCATGAGGCATGAAAATATTATTATGAAGGGAGAAATGATTCTGTGTCAATAGGACAGTCCTTGCAAAGGGGCATCAAAATGGTAAATGGATAAGGCTGTCAGAGAAATATCTTAGGAGATGAAATATTTCATAAGAAATAAATACAAACCAAGACAATATTTGTAATGCTTACTTTTTCCAGTCCTTCAAAAATATAATTTAACTCTTTTTTTTTTCCTCAACTAAAAAGTGTGTAAACACTTAGTAAGCTAATGTCCTTCTTTACACAACAGCTAATCTTTGCGCTTTATAATCTTATAGTTAGGGAAATGGAAGACAGAGATGCTCAGGGTAAGACAATGCATTTGAACCAGAACTGAGATTGGCAAACCCTGCATTTTATTGACGGCACAGAGATGTTGGGATGTTTGGGGGTCTCTGTGATTGTGATTTCTCTTGTGCTACTTTAGTCTTTTTCTGTAATTCTGTATGAGTTCTTTTGCCTGGGCACTTTACTCTAGGACTCTATTGTTGCTATATTCCAGACTTTAAAAAATTGATGCAAAATTTACAGAAATGTCTGCAGATTTCACATTTTTTAAAAAAACTGAAGTAGTAAAATGATGTTATAAGGAAGAACATCAACAACAGATCCAACTCGTTATGTTTACAATTATTTGACTGCACAAAATTTAAACCAGTTTAGCTATACATCAGGCTACGTAGGTAAAGCTAGTTTAGCTAACTATTATAAATGTCAGAGAAGCTGCCAGCCAGCAACTAATCTGTTCTTTTCTGTTAATCTTTTCTTGCCACAAATTGCAAAACAAATGGAGTGATACTTGGGAAGAATTTTCTATACTTCTGAACTCAAAGATCTGTCCCCTTTCAAAGAATTCAATAGAGGAATTGATAAATGAACAAAATCTTTCCTCAAATGCTGAGAAACAGGTATTGATGCCTGTGACACTAGAAAAATGAATACTATTCAGAAAAAGAAGTATTGCACCCCTTAAGGATATGTTGAAAATTTCAAAGAACAGGTCTGACAGAGAATCATTTTAGATTGGTGTGCTGGTTTCAGCTGGGGTAGTTAACTTTCTTCACAGTGGCTGGTATGGAGCTGTGGTTTGGATTTGTGCTGAACACAGGGCTGGTAATACAGAGATGTTTTTGTTATTACTGAGCAGGGATTACACAGCCAAGGCCTTTTCTGCCTTTTGTACTGCTGGACTGTCAAGGAAGTTGGGGGTTCATAGGAGGTTGTGGGGAGACATAGCTAGGACAGGCTACCCAAACTGACCAAAGGGATATTCCAGACCATGTGGATCATGCTCAGCATATAAAGAAGGAGGAAGGGCAGGACATTTGGAGTGATGGTATTTGTCTTCCCGAGTCACCACTGTAAGTGGTGGGGCTCTGCTCTCCTGGAGATGGCTGAACACCTGCCTGCCCAGGGGGACCAGTGAATTAATTCCTTGCTTTGTTCTACTTTTGTGTGCAGCTCTTGCTTTCCCTATTAAACAGTCTTTATCTCAACCCCTGAGTTTTCTGGCTTTTGCACTTCCCATTCTCTCCCTGATCCTGGTGGTGAGGGATTGAGCAAGTGGCTGTGAGGGGCTTGATTGCTGGCTGAGGTTACACCATAGCAATTGGTGACAAAAAGCACAACAAAAATCTTTAAGATTGTTTTTTGGTCACAAGGGCAGAGCATCATGATGCCACAGTATCTTCTGACTGCTATCTCTCACCCAATTGCTACATATGAAGTGCAAAGCCATACATTTATGGACAAGGCAGTTTGGATATCTGACTCACTGATAAGTGAACTTGCCACTGTGCTTTTTATTTGTGCTGGATGGCTTATATGGATTTTATGATGGAAAGCAGCGTAGTCTGTGACAGATATTTCAATGCAGTCCATTTGGAACACAAATTCTGATATGAATTCTGATATCCTGGATGAATGAGGAGCAGGAGCAGAAAACAAAATGAAACTGAGCAGCAGCAGGAAAACTGTGCAGGAATGCAAGTCCTTACATGTAAACAACAGCATGGATGAGAATGCAGACTTTGAAAGCTGAATAAACAGTCAGTATGAGCCTCAGCCTATCTGCAGTGCACTGAAGCCTTTTCCCTTCAAATTGTAGAGTACAAATTTTTGTAGAGTACAAATTTTTTTTTCACCCTTTTTCATATTTTCTCTGAAAAGAGGCTATCCCACTGTGCTCAGAACAAGCCAGTAAAAAGTAAAACAAACAATCTGAAGCAAAACCCAGCAACTTTTGTTATTGTATGATTGTTTTCTGTCTCGAGTAAAGCAATAAAAATATTGATTGCTGGAGGAAAGCCTAAAAATCAAAATGATTTGTCTCAGTAGTAGTCCCTAGAAGAATGAGCTCTTCAGTTGCTGTAAATTGGCCTACTTCTATGGACTTAGATTTTAGTGCAATTGTCGCGTGTATCTGAAATGTCACAAGAGCTATGAAGCATTAGATAGTAGATGGTAAAAATAAATAGAAACTAACAAGGTTTGCCTTCCTACTCAAGCCCTTCAGTCATTTTCTGCCTTGCTTTTTCGAACCTAAATAAAACCAAAGGACTTCACTTTATTGCTGCTAGCACAACCCAGTGATCACTTGTAGTCATGGAATGATTTAGTCCATGAAGCTCCCCTCCATCACCACCTGAATTCAGATCAATCAACCCTGCAGAGCATAAGCCTTGCCATGTCATTATCAACAGCAGCTTGTTCTCCTCTGACTGTATGAGACTGTGCCTCAGAAAGGGGTAGGATACCCAGATTCCTTATAAGTGAGGCCAGAGGGAGGTCTCACAGCCCTATCAGCAACATGCATGCTGCATGCAAATTGTCATCCTATCTGAAGGAAATATAGCTGCAGAGAGTTTCATTCTGCTGGGCAATTTGAGGAATCATGGCACTGCTGCCATGCTTGTGCTCCAGGGATGAGGGTCAGCAGAGGCTGGTTGGGAGGGCTGAGGGGGATCCTGCCTTAGAAAGAACCACACAGTACTGCAGGAGAGCTGCTTCTCATTTCAATTCCTCATCCCCAGGCAAACTTGTCCTTTTTGGACTTTCTGTCTCATAATATTTTTCACTTGCACCATTTTCCCTTCTGCCTTCATATATATCCTCCAGTTATTTTTTGTGCTTTTTCTGTATTGTGAGCCCTCTGTTTTCCACTGTTGATGCTTTAGCATTCTGAATCCACACTCAGTAAGCTTTGCCTGTGGTCTAATCATTGTGCCAGCTATGTCTTGGTATTAGAAATTGCTCTCTCTTCTCATCTGTTTCAGTAATCGACCACTTTGTTTGTTAGTTTAACATTTTCATTCCTTGCTCTAGTTATTGTCATTATTCTACTTATATGGAATCACTAATATTTAACTCCATAATCATTATATGGAGAGAAAAGCTGCAAGCAATTTGGAACAGTAAGTCACTCTAAAAAGAGAAAAAGCTTTAGAACAATTTCTCCCCCATCTCCAAAGAACTGTTTTTCAAAGCTAATCAACTAATACAGCAGAATGAACTACTTCATCCAGAGAGTCAACACATGGCCATCTGTCCAGTAAACAGGAATGAAATCATGCCCCATAAATGCCTCAAGGAGAAAGAGATTTTCTGCATCTTCCACATTCAGAAGAGAGACAGTGGCCAAAATATTTACTGCTGATAGACATTAATATGCCCCTCAAAGGCTGCACTAGACAAATTGTTTTAACATAGGCCAAATCTCCAAATATGTTTCCTGTTCATGCTGCTCCTGCAAATTTAATTAAAGTCAAGATTTTCTCCTTAACTTTGCAGTATGGTTTTAAAATAAATAAATTGTAATTTATTTCAGAGGCAGCAGCTTGGCTCATAGATCTAGACTCAAATGATTTAGACAGGCCATTTTGGCCATCCTTAGTCTGAAGACAGAATAGCTATGAGTAAACATTTCTGCCTTTCATGTATCCCTTTTAAAAAGCTGTAAGACTAACCCATACACAATCCCTAACATTAAGAAAATTTTCCTAATGTCTTGTCTAAAGCTTCTTTCAAATAGTCTAAACTTTTAACTTCTTGTGTTACCTATTAAACAGAAAGTTCAATTAATCCCTTTCCTTTTTGGCAGCAAACTTTTGCATGTTTGAAAATGGTGGCCTTTTAGTCCCATGAGTAAATAGAACCAATTCTTCCCATTTTTCCAGCTGGACTGTGATTTTTAGACTTCTGGTCTTTTATTTTTCTCTGGAATCTTTCATGTTAGTCAGCCATTGTCTTGAACTCTGAATGTCTGGTGGCTGACGTGACATTACATTGAGAGTTTACCTGGTGCTAAGCAGACTATGAAGTTTACCTTTAAAAATGACTCTTACATACAATGCTTACAGGTTTCAGTACAATGCTTTTTTTTTTTTTTTTTTTTTTTNTTTTTTTTTTTTAATTTGTTGGACAGAATTGATCCTTTATAGCAGCACTAGGAAAAATGTGGGTCGCTAGCTCAGCTACAGAAGAGGCTGCAAAACATCAGAAAACGTGTATTTTAATATTTGTCCTTCTTTCTCCTTCTCTGCCCTTGTATAGGTGCTGCAAAGCCTCTGACTAGTAAAAGACTTTGAGACATAATGTGTTGTTTAATACCCCTTAGTTTTTGAAAAATAGTTTCCCTTTCAACAAGCAAGTAGCAGTGCTGATCCCTCTAAAACTTGCTTTCCACATACAAGATTACTGCTTCCCTTCCTCTGCTTCTTGCAGACACCTGGGCTGATGCTTCCCTAGCAATCCTAAAACCCTTTTGCAAAGATGTGGCTACTTTTGAAGGGTGGTAAAGCCTTATATAATACTGAGGCTTCATTAAAAATGCACTTTGACTCCAAAGCTTGTGAGCTAATACACTGTAAAGAAGGACAGTACAGGGTGATATTGATCAATGGTATTTTTCTTTGCATAAGTCTTTCTTGTCCTCAAGCCACTTAAGGAGTTATCTAGACTCTAATCTTCTGGCATCCTGCACACTGAGCTCTTGCTGAAGTTAATGGCAGAGCTGCATGCAAACTTCCAGGTTCAAGCCCTCTCTCAGAAGCAATCTCTGCTACACTTGCAGATCCTGTGATAGTATGAAAGCTTTACTGTGCTGCTGCTTTCCTCTTGTAAACAGGATCAAAGACAGCGTGTCATTTTTTTATTTTATTTTATTTTGGTCTGCTGTCTCGTTGCTGTCATCTCTTTCTATTCTGGCTCATCTTGTATTGCACCTTGAACATTTTATCTCACAGCACTTCACAGTTTGGTTCCACCCTTTTTGTGTGGTACATGACACATTTGAGTATTTTTTCCTATCAGTATGGCATTTTGTATGATACATGCTACTGTGCTGAACTAATTGTGATAAGTCATGCCGCTAGATCCAGTACAAATGCCCCTTTTTCAAGGTTTTTCTTGTGCTTACATATCCTTCACTTTCTAATCATGCAAGTTCTCTTTTCCTAATTGATCTATTTGTATGACAATTTGATAAGGTAAACTGTCTATTTTCCTAGGACACAAAACCACAGGCTTTTCTAGATGATACCTGAGAAGAGTCCTGAATATCTATCACATGGATCATGTAAAAGTACCTAGGCTGCAAATGCCCTAAATGTCTCAGCATTGCAACTGTGAGTATGCAAGCAATATTTTCCCCCCAAGCCCTTATTTGTAACCCTTAGGCAACAATAAGCAGCTGAAGAGAATGCAAACTCTTCTGACCTAAAAAACCTCTCTGAAATCTCAAATTACTCTAAGCAAGGTCATCCCCGCAGTTCTCAGCAACCGCAGGAAAGTAATTGCAATCTTTCAGTCAAAGATTCAGTCTCAAAGCCTTTGAGGATTTCAGTCCTTAAAGCCATTTTCCTTTCCTCTTTCACATCTGGATTTAGACTCTTGCCTTTCAGAAAGCAAGCAAAGTATATCAGATGAAACACTGACTCCTGAAAAATAAATTACACCGGGGGTACATGAGCCTGAGTCATCAGCATTGCATGCAAGGGGTTGCTGTGGGGTAAAAAAAGATGGGTTTCCACATGCAAAAGGGATAACTGAGCAGAACTAGTGGGATGATCATTCCCCTGTACACAGCATTGTCAGGGTACTATGAAAAGATGCCCTCATCTTCAGGAGTCTATGGAAAATCTAATAGGGATAAGATTAAAATTTACCCTCTTTTATCTGCTGAAGAAGTAGGTGAGGGGCAATCACTGGACTTTACTTTTCACTGGATTTAGTTAGTTCTTTACATAGAGGAGTTCTAATAGCTGGGTAGGAGACACAGAGAAGGACTCCAGCTTGTTGACCCACACTGACTGAATCACTGTATCTGAATGCCAAAGGTAGAAGAGCCATCCATCAACATCAAAATGTAGCTCTGTAGCAATGAGTCTTAACTAAGATTCTGGAAATTTCTAAACACAGGGAATCAGGACCACTGGACTAGCTCCACAGATTGCTAGCACTTGGAGAGAACATCAAGCTAGACAAATACCACAAAGCACATACAAATTTTCCAGTCATTCCTTCGCTGCTGAGGCTGTAGGAGCAGCAGCTGGGTGTTCCCGTTAGGACAGAGTTGATGAGCAGATGGATTTTTTGTCTTGAAGATCAGGAAAACTCTCCTCCAGGGCAGAACTAGGCACTGCTCCTGTGTGGTACAGAGGGCTCTCTGGTTTGGTCCTTCCCTGCTATGCCAGGTTCACGCGCTCAGAGGCAAAGGTGGCTTCCTCCTGACTCAGAGCACCAGGGACACTATGTTTTTGCTCCTATAAAAGAGTACTGTGCCTCTTTGTTATCTGGCATTGCAAAGGCCGTGGGCATTTGTGGTGGCTTTGTTTCAGCTGATGTCTGTCTGAAGCACTTAACAGTAAGGTCTCAAGGGAGCTGAAATGTTTTAATTTGAGTAAAAGTTACTGGATTTCCTTACGGGGGAGAAATGTAATGGCCTGTGATACAAAAGAGGTGACCTTCAGCTCTGATTTTAAATCCTGTTATAAATTCCTATGCACATATATTGCTGAGGGAAGGTTTTGGCACAATATGCATTTAATTTAACAGTCTTGTTTATTCCAACAGTGCAGAGGTGTTCTAGCATGTACGAAAAGTTAAATTCAGAGAAAGTAATTTTAACCAAAGATCAAGATGAAAAGCCAAGCCACATTATAAAGATACTTAAGCAAATGTACTATATTTAATCTACTTTCATCCGAAAGCAACTTCCAATTTTCTCTTTCACTTACATTTCTAATGCAGTGGTATTTATTACTTATTGCCTACCTTACCAAATGAGCAACAGTATCTAGAGATACCTTCTTGCTGATTAGAAAGTTCTCGCTGCAAAATAATAGATTTATGAAATATACATGAAGAAACTTTTATTAAAATTACATTAATAGCCAAATTCTGCACACAATTACACTTGGCCATTGTGGAAATCAATGAATTGCACCAGGATAATAGAGAGCAGAGTTTGCCCTGACTGAATAATTTGAGCTGATTAGAAACAATGAAATGAGATATTAATATTGACACTCCCTGTTTGAAATACCCTTGTTGTATGGACCCAGGATTGATGATTTGGGGTTCTGTGTGGAAGCACAAAGACACTCTGCCAGCCAGCCCTGACAATGAGACCATATATACTTAGAAAAATGGTCTCATATATAACTCCACTTCTGGGAGGCAGAAGGAGGAGAATCTTCTCTCCTGCTTTGCACCAGGTCACACTTAATATTCCCCCCAAGTAGCTGGTAATACATATCCCAGCAAGCTTTAAACTCTCTAGCTCGGGTGTTGAGAGCAATGGAGCTCCTGCAGCACAGAGTTCAATAGAGGCCAAGCACCCAAATACTTAATCTGGTCTGTCAGTAGTTAGCTTTGGTACTCTTTTAAGTTAGCTACAATATGAGACTGGCTGCAGTCCAACCAGCAGGTTTATTACCACCAATGCAGAACTGGTTTTATTAGCCTGGGTATGGTACTCTGCTAATGTAATATATATGATGCTGTATAGATGGGGAAGTGGCTTTAATTCTTTTGGTCTGCAAGCCAGCTCAGGGCTCTGCATGGTGTTTTATACTCTAAGGGAATTAATTATATTCTTCATCTGAGGGAACATCTGGCCTGGGGGAAAAAGGGGTCTGGGACTAATGGCTGTGCTCAACTGTTTGTATGTTGAGTTAGAGCTTTGTTGCCAAGCGTTCAGACTTTCAGGCAGAGGACAAAACTGGTGTCCATGAGAGATGGAAACAGACAAGGACTCAGAAAGCAAGGGATGTTTTGGGAACTCATTGCTCCTAAAATAGCCGTAGTGACTGACAAATGCTGTGCTTCCTCCATGTGTCAGCTGGAGCAAAGGTGAACTCAACCTTCCCTTCCCCTTCTGTTTGGAACTGTAGAGATATGCTCCAGCAGGGTCTCTGAACTGTGTGCGAATTTCATATCTGTTAGAGCTGTGAGACCTCAGTGTCTTTAGGAATGCCTAGGGAGTGTGCACAGCTGCTTTGGAGTGGCTACCTACCAGCCCAAACAATCAGAGCTCAGCAGGATCTTCTCTGCTTGACTGTGCCAGCAGCAGTGACTTGGTGTGGAACAAAAACCACCATAATTGCAAAAAGATGTAAAGACAAGGTTTAAAAAGCTGTGTTGCTCCCAGCTTCAAAGGTGTTAAATATCTGTTTCCAAATAATAGAATAATAGAATAGTTTAGGTTGGAAAGAGCTTCTTTAGAGGTCATCAAATCCAATCCTGTTCCAATGATCAGGGACACCCCTCAACGAGACAGGTCTCTCAGAGCCCTGTCCAGCCTGACTTTAAATGTTTTCAGGGATGGGACATCCACCACCTCTCTAGGCAACTTATTCCAGTGTCTCACCACCTGCATTGTAAAAACTGTCTTCATTATACCTAGCCAAATTCTACACTTTCTTGGTTTAAAATCATTAGTCTTTATCCTATGCTACTGAAGGGTAAATGCAATTAGAAGAGCTAGTATCTGCTAAAAGAGAAGGGTTTGGGTACATTGGCAGGTCATCAAGAGCCTCACAGAAATAGATTAATTACACTTCAAATAATGGAGGTTGTTCTTCCTGATTTAGATGTTGGGGACCTGGAGAGGGGAAGGAACTCTAATAAAATACATCCTCTACTCTCTTTTTCCTTCTGTTTTATATCATATTCTCAGGCACCTCATTTTCTGGGGTGGAGGAAAAAGCTGTATATTTACTGGAGAAATCTCATTGCTCAGCCAGTTAATATGTCTGTGGTCAGGGGTCCCATGTAGGAATATTTGCATAATTGAAATGGGACTTTGGGGACTGCAGTGCCCAGAGCCTGGCTTGTGAAGCAAGTGAGCTGAGGAGTTGAGCGGTGCTACTGCAGATACCCACAAACTGAACATTTTCTTCAGTGTTACCCTGCCACAGAGGCATATTCTCTAAAGACCACTCCAGGCACATGACTCAGAGTGGCAGGAAGAGGCTGCGGAACAAGACCCCTGCATTCTTCTCATTGTGTATACTGAAAGGAGCAGCTGGATTAAGATGCCTCCTTCCCTTTGCAACTCTTCTTATCCACACTGAAATCACCAGGGCAATAATATGTTGGATGTCTGAGGACTTCAGAATGGATGCCCTATTATTTCTCTCTTTTGTTTTGTTATAATAGATGTGACCTTCAACTGCTTTCACACACTTTTCACTCTAGAGAAAATACCATGCTGAATGGCTTAACTGTGATTTCAATACAAAACCGACCAACAAAAAGAGAGTTTGGGACAAAAGCAACAATGCGGGTAATGACATCCAGAAGTGTTAGAAGTAAATCTAACTGCACACAAAGCAGAGTTCAGCTAAGTGTCACTGCCAAAACCCATCTTCTGTTCTCTATGAAATGAAGTTGGAAAAGAGCTGAACCGAGTAGTGAAATTCACTGGGTGCATAAAAAAACCCCACTGGTAGAAAGGGGATGTACCTGCTCTGGAGGACTGCAGTCACTCGTTCTGCCTCTATGTGTATTTGGCAGATGGGATGCAGAAGGACCAGTCTTTCAGCTGATGTAAAAGCATAGACTCATTTGCCTATGCAGAGATCTGCTCCATGGCCTGTGCTTAATCCTCCCAGGCAACACTTTAGGAAGTAATCAGATAGTCCTTCATATCTGATTTTGAGTGTACAGCTGGAGAGAAGTGCCGCAATTCCTCCTTTTTGAAACCTTTCCATAAAACCCCCATCTATTTTAATTTCCTTCCTTATCTTCACCTGCTCTTCTTTCTCAGTTTTATTGCTGTTTGGAATAGGTTTAGTCCTACACATCAGACATGGAAAATGTTGCCTGGCTGGACTGAAGGAATAGAGGATGATCCCCCAAATTTCTGAACGATATTATGCAGCGACACACAAGTTGCTTTCAGATGCAAGGGGTGATGCATAAGCCAAAGCTTCATTTGCATGCTAAGGAAGGTCTGAAAGCCTGCTCATTCTCTGCTTGGATCACTGTAATATGCATGAGTGAGAAAGGAGGATAATAACCAGTAGAAGGAGTTGCTTTTATTAACATGTAAATGCTTCTGCAGTTTTTCTTTTAGATGGAAAGTTTGGAGGCAAATATTTGCTTCCTCTGCTTATATGTGAGAAAACAGATTTTTGTCTGTGTTTCAAATACTAAAAATAGGAGGAAAAGGTTTCAATTTTGTTTTTTTTTTTTAATTAGATGAAAACCAAAAATACCCATGTGGATTTGATGTGAGACATAAAATACTCCCACAGAAAATACCATTTTCCTTCCAGCTGCAGTGAAGAGAGACCTTGGTATTTACCTCAAATTGATGCAGCAGCTTGTGCTTGTGCATAGAGCTCAGCCTTTTGTCAGATTGTATGGCCTCAGGTTGGGCTTGCCTGGCAGTATCAGTGCCACAGTGTCATTCATGTGCAACCATTCAGGTGAGGGTCCTGGTACACTGCCCACCCTGCACAAATAAACCCTTAAGGGAACTGGCCCTTATCCAGTGATGGCCTTTGCTTGTTGGCTTTTATTAAGCTACAGGATTTCAGGAAGAATTTCAGGCTGGTAGGGAGAACCACCATTGGAATATCATAGTCTCATCATCTTTCATATCTAGGAAACAGTAGAGCAGTAGCCACTGTTCTGGTCAGCTTCACCAATGCATGTTTTTCTTCCTGAAATCCAGGAAGTCTACATTGAAGTATTTTACTTTGTACAGAAAACATGGGATCAAGAAGCAACAGATGGGAGAAGTAGCAAACATTCCAAAAATAAGTGCTCAAGAATCAGAGGGAATTATTGTACCTTGTTCATCTATAGTTTGCAGCAGAAAATGAATATTTATGTCTCAAATGTTATGTTAAAACATTCTTCCTTAATATGTATTTATATACAACCTTCCACAAAAAATCTGCCTTCAAAAGCAGCAGGCAGTGACATCCTGTCTTGCCAGAAACACAACATCTCATCAGATGCTCAGAAAGAATTTATATGAGACTTTGTGAAGTGCCTAACAAATAGCAGGCATTCTACTGAAGAAAGCATCAGCATTTCAAGATGAAGAAATAAATCTGTTCAGTGCTTTAGGAGTTTGAAGCTACTTCAGGAGTTTAAAGTGATTCCTTAAAAAATGTAGACTCCCAGCTTAATGTTTCTTCTGGACCCCTCTGGCTAACAAATGACTTGTTTATAACATTTCTAAATATAGATTTAAATCTAGATCCAGGTAACTTGGATTAAATCTCATTCAAACCCCTCTTTATTTCTAAGCAAAAATAACAACGATTGTATTGTTCTTTGTCATAGTCCTTTGAACACAAAGAAAGCCCCTGAAAAATTTCTTAATAATGCACTCATCATTTTCATGTTATCCAAATATGTAGTCTTTTTTCCAAATAAAAACCGAATATTTTTGAACAGCTTCCTGCATTATTACTGACAGCTCTACTTTATTAATTTAGGAAAAAAATCTGGCAGAATTCCTTACATTTGGATATTTTATTAACTACAACTGTATCATCCCTAGCTTTTCACTTCATTTTTTTTTTTTGTTTCCTTAATCAGTTTCCCAAACTTTCTAGCTTCTAAATTTATATATATTTCTGGTTGCCCTTTTTTTCATTACCCCTCACCCCAGCCCTCTCCACTGATGCACACACACAGAGATCAAAAATGTATTTCAGCTTTTGGAGTTGCTTTTATTCTCTCTGCTAAAGTCAAGTTGTTTTATAACTAGCGTCACCTAATTTTTCAGCTGTGGGATGGTAGTGTTTTGACCATCAAATAAAATATTTAATCAGTTCTCCCAAATTATTCATACCTTCTTCCAGGTCTATCAACCTATAGCTGTTTTCAGCTTTATGAACCTGTCTCTTTTAAATCACCAACCATATTTATCACTGATTTGAACATTTTTTTCCAGTCTGTACCTAATGAATGTAATTAAGTTACTGTGACTTGCTCCTAAAAAATCTTTGTTTTTAGTTCTTAGATCAGTGCCCTTTTGTCTGCCAAGATGAAATCAAATGTATTGTTCTATGACACTATTTTTTGAGTTATGAAATTGTCAGTATTTTTTTTTTTTTAGAAATTCCAAGGCAGTTTTTGTACTGACAGATCTCTGATATATATCACTCACATCACGATGTCAGCTTCTCAGCTTTTTTTCCTTAATATAGGACAGGTAGGTTTTAAGGAGCTGTTGATGCTGTTCTGAAATGGGATATGATGGTAGGAGCTGCTGGTGGCTTGTGCCCCAGCTTGCCCTATATTGGCTAGAAAATTAATCCATAAACCTTCTAGATCACTTGCACAGGGCTATGTTAGTGGCTCAGACATGAGTATTTTGTGGAACTCGAGCAGGTATATAAAATGGTACACTTGTCCTTTGTTCTACAAACCCTGATTTGTTGTATAGCTTGTTCCTCAGTGATGGGTCCCTGCTGCCTTGAATCCACAACAGTGATGCTTTCCAGATGTGTTTTTTCCAAATATCCCTCCTGTATGTGAAGTCACTGTCTTTATTTTCATTCTTCCTTCATCTGCTTGGTTCCAAAGGATACCAGGCAAATGATTTATATATAAATTCTCACTGCAGAGTCTCATTCCCTCAGTAATCTGGGAGGGATTAACTATGTGATGATTTCAAACACTGATTCTGATCAAAGACCTGCTAGTCATGGCCAGATGGGTCTCACAGAAACTCTGACAAGAGGATCAGTACAGCCTGATAGGAGATTGCGAGACTGTCCCCACAGCTTTCCCAAAGGACAAAACTTGAATAGATAATGCACACATGCACACACTCACACGCATGCAAATGCTCTACCAAACCTCCTGCAACTGCTCTACCTCTGAGCACAGGGTAGAAGCTAACCCCTCAGAAACTCCCATGTTAGCCGCTCTGTTTGCCGGGCTCAGCTGTTTCATTCAGCTCTTGATTCTGAGTAAAGTTATTTCAATGGCTAAACAGAAGGAATGATGCATGCAATGCCCTTCTGGATTATTCCAAGTTATGAGCCGTGAGTGATGGTGCAAACAGTAATATACATGTATCATGGCAAAGTGAGAGATGGCCCCAGTGGTCACAACAGAATGGCAGAGGATAAACAATCACCAGAAGTAACCTTGCTGGCTGAAACAAACATCTGATTTTTACTAAAGCCAAAAGTAGAAAAAACGTTTTCAAGTTTGCTGAAAGACAGATGGAAATGTCTTAGGGAACTTGACGCAAAGCAATTATGGATGCTCAAACACAACAAAGATTTTGAACATGAAAAGAGAATACTAAAAGGATTTTTATACTTGACAGTTCATTTCATTGTATTCTGTTTTTATATTAAATTATTAAAGAAAGATATATCAATGTGTGTATTTTTGGTCCCTTTTTGCTAGTTTAGCTTATTGGAAAAGTTTAACATTTCCCAACAAACTATTTTTCATAATATTTCACAAATGTTACAATTTGCCAAGTTTTGCCCTCAGTAAATTAGTATTGGTCAGAGCCTCTGATGTGCTACTCTTCCTCTCTTAAATGAAACTTCCTTCTTAATTTAATAAAGTACTGAGTGTTGGAACAGATAAGAGAAGTTGCTAATCATCTTTGAAATATCTTTGAACCCTCATCTGTATTATAGCACTGAATTCAACAGTACCATAGTTTTCAGGTTTAAATCTCCAAGAGCTTTAACAGTGTATTAGAATAAAATAGACATCTAGTTCCATGACTGGTAATTCTTCCCTGTTGCTGAAGGTAGCTAGAAGTGTGCTGCAGCTTGGGGGTTACAAATCAATTTTCACACTGCTTAATGATTGCCATGTTTTTAAGTTCTTCTCTATCACTTTATGTCTTATAATATATAGATTACAGGCATCTGTTTTGAGCTATTCACATAGGCCACTGCTATAATGTATTGTCAGGGATCCCTTGAGAGAAAGCAAGCTATCCCACCCCGAGATGTCTAAGATCACTAACATTTATCTGGAAATACCCATCTCTGCATTGAATGTAGAAGGAGCTTGGAGACTAGCTTACCCAAAAGTTAACATTTGGATTGCTAAAACTAGGTGAGATAAATCCCACTGTAGGATCTCAGGCTTCCTGTGCAATGAGGAGGCAGGAGACAAGGTCTATGTTAAGAGGTGGTGTCTGTCCTTCAGCTGTGTAGGGACTGCACCATTCTCATGTAAGCGTCCACATGGGACAGTGAATTTAAAAGCTCACATTTAATGTGGATGCCTGTGTGATCAAAGCACTCATTTGTCCTACCAGGGCTCAAAAGGAGCATGCTGTGGTGAAGTTATACAAGTCTACAGGAGTTTGGGGTTGCAATGTGCTTATAAGACAGTTTTGCTCTCTATATATGTACAGAGTGACAACAGAGTTAAAATCAGCTCAAGTTATCATGTGACAACTATTGGGGGAACTATTATCTGCTCTTCTTCACTGCACGAGTTATTACTTTCTGCTTAAATGCAGATTATGTGCAGGAACCAGAACTTTTATATGACTCAGAGGTGCTGTGTACTTTCCTGGCACTACAATAATATACAAGGACTTGCATGCAGCCAAAATACGGTGATACTGCTAACCAATATTTTAAATTCTCTGTTGGATATCTGCATGTAGCTTCTCCTCACAGGCACTCTCATCCTTGTCACATTCATCTTCTCTGGTAACATGGCTTTTAACAAAAACAAAAAAACGGCCTTATTTCAAATTTATGTTTTCTTCTCCTAGCATCCTGACCAGCTGCTGCTTCTGTTTACTGCTTGACAAACATTTGGAATACTGGAAGAGCTGCTGAGTTCTCCAGCAAGAGCTGGAAGAGTTGGACATTATTGCAACTCAGAACTTAATGTGTGCTTCTTGTGGGTGGCTGATAGCCAAATAAATTTTGGGTGAGATATGTACTATTTGCAGAAACCATACCATAAGGAAAAAAAAAGAGGTTTAGAAGATGTGAATTAAAATCTCTCTGATTATCTTTACAAAGACATTTTGTTAGCTCCACTAGGAATTAATTGCATTACTAAATGTGGCATTTTTTTTTTCTAAAGTAAAGCATTTTCAAGTAACCACCAGATAATGGGATCTACTTTTGCAGTGAAACACTGAACCAACATAGATTAACTCATCTCACCCATAAAAAAAAACTTTTTTCACCATTGAATGAGCATGTTGTGAGACAACATGTGATGAGCATTACTGCTGATCTTGGATTCTTTCACAATTCTTTGCCCAGAGCAGTCTGAAGCACCTACAAAAATAAGGAGACACAGAGGAATTAAGAGTCATTAAACGACTACGCATGGGGACTGAAGTGCAGACACATTTACACTTTCCATGGCTGTCAGTTTGGTAATCTTTCACCAAGCATTTCATTTTTCTAAACTCAAATGTGTGAATTCTTATGCTATATCACAGCTATCTGCAAAGGGCATTTTCTTCCCACCTGTTCCTTTCCCTTTTTTGAGAATGGAGACTTCAAAATCTCTCTGAACACTATGTGCCAGTATTTGACCACCCTCACAAAACAAAATTGTCTTCTTGTGTTCTGATGGACCTTCCTGTATTTCAGTTTGTCCTCATTGCCACTAGTCCTGTTACAGGGCATCACTACAAAAGCCTGGCTCTGTCTCCTTTACAGCTGCCCTTCAGGTACATTCAGACATTGATAAGATTCCTCCCAAGCCATCTTTTCTCCAGGTCAAACTGTCCGATCTCTCTCAGTCTCTCCTTAGTCATATTTGTAACTCTTTTCTAGGCTCTTTCCAGTATGTCCATGTCTCCTTTGTAGTGGGGAACCCAGGACTGTATCCAGCCATCCAGATGTGTCACATCAGTACTGAGCAGACGAAAGGATCAGCCAGTTTTTAGTCTGCCTCATTGTCCATTTATCTTGCCTGTGCATTATCAGTTTGTCAATGATGATATTATGAAAGACTGTTAAATGCCTGGCTAAAGTCTACTTTTGCTCTCCACTCATGCACCAGATTAATCATTTCTTTGCACAAGGCTATCAGGTTGGTCAGACATGAATTACCCTTCATAAATCCATGTTGATTACTTGAAATCACCTTGGTATTTTTTGGAAATGGTTTCTGGGATTATTTGCTCCATCACCTTAACAAGAATTGAGGCCAGGCTGACTGGTTTTTAGCTTCCTGAATCCTCTGTTTGCACATCTCAGTGCGTCATTTGAATTTTTCCAGCTTGGGAGCCCTCTTTTTCCCTTTCCCTTTCCCTTTCCCTTTCCCTTTTCCTTTCCTTTTCCTTTTCCAGTACAGAGCTCCTATTTAATCCAATGTAGAACACTGTTTTTCTGTTTTGCTTATATAATTTTTTTTTTCAAACTAAATGAACAATGGATCTTTTTGGCCCCAGGACATTTCCAAGTGAGTCTTTCCTAAGCAGACTTAAGTACCAGGGGCTATGAACACAGACTTTCAAGACTGATTGGTTTATTAATTCATATTTACTACTATAATTTTATGAAATTTGAAATCTATATTTGTCTCTCATTCAGATAAATCTTCAGCTGAAGTGAGTGTAAGTTTAGTCTGTGTAACAAATGGGTGATAAATGAGTAAAACCTTCAGGATCTGGCATGCTAATGATTATAATTTAACACTACTATAGCTCTTTCCATCTTCAAAGTGCTCCATGAACATTAACCATTCTAATTAATTTCATTTAGAGTTATTCCTACTGTATCTCTTCCTCTGCTGAATGCTGTAGTACACTTACTGCTGTACTGTAATTCAAAGGTTGTTATGGTAAAGATTTTGACAAGAACAGAGAATCCTTTGTGAAAATTTGCAATTGTGCTAATTACATCAAAGATCAGATGTCAAGATTATCCTTGAAAAGGATCCTGGAACATACTACAGGTGTACCAAATCTCTCAGTAGAAGAACTAGGTTTGGTGAACCCACCACTTTTTGGCATGTACCTGCTGCAGGGGCAAACAGATTTAATAACTTGCAAAACTGATTGAAAGTCATGTTAACTTTCAGTCTTGGGATTGAGAACAGGCAGATGAGGAAACAAAGAACCCATATAACTATCATACTAGTCAATTTGTCAAAGGCAGTAGGACAGAAGAATGACATATGACTGTAAGACAGTGAGGCATGTGCGTTTTATAGTTTTCCTATCCTGAGATGCATTATTTAAGTAGTTATCTTGTTACTCTGTGTTACTGGGAGTTACAGAAGACAGTTTAATAGATGCATATCAATCATTTGACAAATTGGTCCGACTTGCCCACTGTGGGGACTGACTGTCAGTTTTGGGACATGTCTTTGCAATCCTCTAGCATGTAGTGGGGATGGACTGTGAGTGTAACTGCTGGGCCACCCAGAGGTACAGCAGGAGATGCCCTTCTGCTGAGCCTTGCTGGTTGTCTGAACAGCTTTGTTTCCTGCTCTTTCCTCAGGCAAATCTGTAAGGAACCGTCTTTTGGAAGCTGGCAGTCAGCGTGCTGGCATTTTAAGTGTCTGTGCTAGGATGCTTGTGGAAGTGTCTGTGAGAAAGTACCCATAGCCTTAAAACAATTGTGTGAGCATCTTGAGCATGGAAAATGTGATTTGGGTGTCTAACCAGAACATCTAGACAGGTCAGTACAGCTTTGCAGGTACAACTAGTGAAGTGAGTTCAACATATGCTGTTTGTTGTGGGTATTGAAAATGAAGAAGGTAAGCACAGAATTATAGAATCACTTAGGTTGAAATAGGCCTCCAAGGCCATTGATGATGATGGTGATTCAACCACTTCCTTGGTGGTTGAGTCAAAGTGGAATATGTAGAAAATTCAGCAAAAATTAGGACCCTTGGCCTCTGACAACACTACTGGTGGAAGGAAGCCAGGTCCCCAAGGCCAGCTGACACTGACTGCTTCCCAGTCCCACCGCTTAGCACTGACGGCCACATAGGCTCCTTGGAAAGCCTTGGTGGGAGAGCTACAAAATCAATTGGAGGGACACTCTAACAACTTGGGAGTGACCACAGAGCCTGTGCTGAGTCTGCATCCCAGATCTGGTTTGTAACAATTTTAGCTGAACCCTACTGAATCCTACTGAAATCCATCTCTTTCTGGCAAGCCCAAACATTTTCCTGGAAATTAGGAACAACGAATGTTCCAAGCTGGAGGATGGCTTGAACTTCTGAGAGAAATTCATCCTCTACAGGAATTCTAGCTGTGGCCTACACTGATTTATTTCAACACTTTGTCATGCAGACATCTGTTTCTGTGGTGGTGGTGGCATATATCTGGGATGATCAAGTGCAGAATCATCTAATTAAGTATTTTTCTATGTGCTAGTGGACTTTCGTTGTTTAGTAGCATAAAGCTGTAGTTCACAGGGGCTCCTACAACAGCCTTTCTGATTTCTCTTTGTAAGATGGGTAGAGAATTGCCCAGCTGTTTCTTAAAAAAATAAAAATAAAAAAACCCCCAAACAACCCATTGTTTTTAAATGATACTGTGGCATTTAACAGATGAGTATGTCCCTGAAATGGCCATTTCAAAATAAGGATTAATTTTATTATTGATTATTGTTGTTAAATGATAGATATTTCCAGGACAGCTCCTATAGAATCTTGTTATATTTCTAGAGAATCTTATTATTTTAATTGCTGCTCCTTTCCTCTTTTCCCTATCATTGTTAAACTCCTTAACTAATGGTGGCCACTGTGGTCAAGGATCTCAGGCTCCTGCATTTGGGACCTGAATATTACACTGTTCATGATTTGACAGGGCAGTAGAATTCTCCTTTTTCATGTACTGATACTTCTCAGTTTGCAGAATATGACCAGAATATACTTGTTAATGTTATATAAATATCTCATTATATCTACCCTTTCTTTTGAGTCCTTGGAACTCTTGGATGCTTTTGCAGTGGGATTTTATGTAAGTGTGGTTTTAACCAGTAGTTTGTAGACCTTCTGCACGGCTACACACATTTTTCCAATGACCCCTGGCACATTTATAAACCAAATGACAGCATGGAGACTATTAAAGCACAGATATATGAATTTTTATGAGTTGCATGGCTTCCCTGCTTCATGGCAGCAATGAAGTGGGCTGGGACAAATGACAGTGGGTCAGTGCAAGAGTGCACTTGTGTTGTCCATAGTCCTGGACCTGGATTGTGGTATCCCCAGGATTCCCCAGAAGTCACTCGGTTCCTCTTTTACCTGGATTCCCTCTGGGGTCCGTGCTCCTGGAGTTCCTCTGTAAATTCTTTATTTTCCTTAGTTACAGGAATGGGCAGAAAATACCCAGATGCTGGTGACTCATCCCTACGAATTGCACTGTCCTTTTCTGACTTACTGTTGGTGCTAACAATCAGCTGTTGTTGGTACTACTTGGACACTTCTAGACAAATTTGAACCTTTTTGATTTTCAAAAGGTTCTACATGCAGCTCAACTATTTATTTTCATTGAATGTGCAAAAGCTGTTCAAAGCTTTTTTTTTGTTTGTTTTTGGAACAGAGGATTCATCTATTTCTGAAACAGTAAATTAAAGCTCATGGACTTATGCTAACAGCTCTGCTAACTAGCACCAAATCATGATAACTGCTGCAAGCTCTCAGAACAAGACTTGCTGATGTCAACAAGTTGCTGACAAGTTGCATGGCTTGCGTGCAGCATAAAATGGTTACAGAAATCCGGAATTTGAGGTTGATGTTCTGCAGTTCAGAAAGTACAGAACAAATAAGGGAAAATGTCCAAAATGTTAAAACCTACCTGCGTGCTCTGGAGATCCCATGACACTGGGGGAATTGTTATTGTGGTATAAAATGGGGAGATCAGATTCCATTTTGTAAGAGTGACTTTAAAACAATGAATTTGATCCATGCTAGCATTCTCCACAGCTCACTCAATTTGCTTGCACCAAGAATTAATCCTCAGAACTTTAAAGGTTGTTTCAAACCCATCCTGAGCTAAGGAGGGACTCTCCCCAAAGATCGATCACTCTGGTTTTACTTGTACTAAGTACACTCCCCACCTTTACTCCTTCAGGATCCTAAGATAATCGACATTTTAATGTTTCACTTTGATTCCTTTGAAGCTGTGATTTAGTGTGTAGAAAATATAGTGCAAAATTATGTTAAAACTGTAATAAAAGGTGTTTACTGCACTTAATTGTCATAAGTCATTCTATTAAACTGCTGAGGAATATTAACAAGGGATATGATAATATCACCATCTAAAATTCATATACATTTTTCAGCAGTTGTAAAATGTGTTATAATTATTTAATAGCTTTGCAACTGCTTGTGTTTGATAATTAACTGCTGTGGGTAAGGAACTGTGCTATTATTTCAGCTATCTCGAAAAGACAGAACAGCCTCAGTTTAACCTGACAATTACCCACAAAAAAGATCAAGAGGCAAAAAAGTAGTTTTATTATTTTTTTCACCCACAGAGTAAACATGAGGCAAAGGTAGCCTACCTCTTCCAAATGTGCTTGTTTGTTTTGTCTCCACCAATATATGGATTAGATTACTGTAATGCTCTCTACTGAGAGACCACATCTGAAAAAATCCTTCTGAAACAGCAGAAACAGGTTTTATAATACTCATTATCAGCTACTTAATTCCAGGGTTTGTGTAGGAGAGAAGAAATGTGTGGAAGAGTCCTGTCATGACCTATAAATCACATTTGCTAAAGTATTTAGGCAGGTGTTTAGGTGTGAAGTCCCACCATGGGCAGTGAAGATCCCTGCTCTTACATCCTGCAAATCAAAAAGATGCTGGTACCTCCAAGAAGAACTATGAAGAATTCAGACATCAAAATGTGCAACCTGAAAATCCCTGCTCAGCTCTCATCCAAACCTTGAAAAGCCTCACAAGCTGCCTCTTGAGAGTCCTCAGTTTTTAACCTTTAAAATCCCTGAGAACCTCCTGTTCTGCTTCTGTGCCTACCCAGAAGCGCTCAGCCGGGGAGAACAGATGAAAAGTGCTTCATGCTCACCGAAGTCCACACAGACAGTCCCACCCACCAAGAGGCTCAGTCGGATCAGGCTTTCTTAGAAACTGCTTATGGCATACCTCAGAGATATCTGTGACAAATGTGCAGCACTGGCTGCTCCTTTCCTTGAAAATGTGCACAAATGGCCTCACATCTGAGTTTTCACATAGCTATGGGAGACAGATTCAACTCACTTCCCCACCTAAAGCAGTTCAAGCTCACCTTCTTCCCTCACCCCTGAAACAAGTACAGAACTTCTTTGTGTCTTTTCTCCAGCCCCCAGATATATCTGAAAGCCCATTTAAGATATCAAACTCTCATTTTGGGTGTAGGGCTGAAAGTTGAAATCAATGATGAACGAAGAGAGAGGGGATGACTGATAATGTTTACTTGTATTTGGTGCCTATTTCATTTTCAGAGGTCATTTAAAACAGTCTGTATGGAAGATCCTTCTTCTTGCAAAGCCATATTACTGCAGGTGCCTTTGGCTTCTGTCAAGTTCTGTCAAGCTAATGGAGACTTTTTGGAGTGGATGTCTAAGTAGTGGACTCATGGCTCCATCTGTATATGTTGAAAAACCTGACACTAAAAAAACCCTACTTGTGTTCCAGGGAGGAAAGGGCTATTTAGGGCCTGTGGGCTTCCTGCTTCCTTTTCCTGTGAGGCTGACACAAAATGGCTGGACAAGATGGAAGCTGTTTCCCTCTTGTCTGTATGTTTTTTCATCTTTTTGAATCATTTGAATGTCACCTAGTGTGGAAAGGGACCTATTTTTGCTTGCTATTATTTGGCATTAAGTAATTAAATCAAATAAGCAATATCAGATTATTGAATAAAAGTCAGGCAGTAAACAGCCTAAATCCCTACTCAAGCTCTTTAAATATGGACCTGCCACCAGCTACATCTTAAAATGGATCAAGTATCTGACAATATGAGTTCATTCTTGCATCCAGGGCATTTTCTGAAAAGACAAAGGGACATTCCTTTGCTTGACATTTTTCTGGGAGATGATTTCTGTAGCTGATCCTAGCACCATCTCCTTGTCTGTCTGCCTTCTTCTCTGACAGCTCAGCTGTGATTCAGCCCTGTAAACCAGAACTGAGACTTTAAATCAGCTGACAAAGCCATTTGTAACAGGAGAGGGAGCTCTCACAACACTTATGGAGAATTTTTGAGGGTGCTGTTTACCCAAGGCAGGCAAAGGACAGAAACCTGTCCTTGTTTTTATCAAGGAGGATGAGGTGCATGCTCATGTTCCTGTATTAACTTGTGGGAGGCACTCAGAGGTTGCCTACTGCACAAAAAAAACATGGTATTTGAACAAATTTAGAAACTGCAGGTATCTATATGAACAAAATCCACAAATTATTTGGCTCCTGTCTGTGTTCTACCTCATGAGAAGGTTTCCACACATGAAAGGGGTAATTCCATGACTTTCCTCCTGCAGTCAGCTGACCTGGTCCAGTAGTGTTGGTCACTGTGGCATGATGTGACATCCAGCACGAGTGTTCCAAATGAGGTCCAAGAGGGCAGTGAAACACAAATGATCCTCTTAGCTCACTGGGCTTGCTTTGGGAAAACTTACTGAGTAGATACTAGCTGAACTATCACTTGTTTTCCCTCATCCCATTTCCTCCAAATCTCCCACAAAAACACTAATTTGCTTTTCCAGAATTATCTCCTTTGTGCTTACAGAGACAGTTAACCTATATAATTAATGGCTCCAACAAATGCAAATATTCAGATCTCCTCTTTTTAAAGAAAAATGAAGAAATATGTTCTTTTATTTAGTAAAAAAAGTCTTAGGGTCAACTTACATTAATATTCTCATAGATTTTATTTCTAAAAATTCCAAGAAAACAAAAGCCTGTGTTGTGCTTTCAGCCACTTGCAGAACTTTGCAATCCAAAACTTCTGTGTCTTTAAAATACCTGTCAGTTTGAGCTATCTTTGATCTGTAATAATTGGAGTACCTTTGGTTTACTAAGGAACAGTATTTTTATCACTGTCTAAAATTTTTTAGAGCATTCACTAGTCGTAAGCAATATCTAGCTCTTTTTATAAACTAGCAATCTCTCAGTAAAAGCTTTATTTATTTTCTGGAAACATATATTAAAGCTCCTAGGTGCTTTGGTAACCTGTAAGAAAACATGTGTGCCTCTTCCCTCTTCTTTGCCTACATCCCTTCTGCAGAAGTTTTCTTGTGCAGTATAGACATTACTCCTTTTGGCTTTTTATTTGTATGCTCAAATGAATCAGACAACATGACAGCACAGCTACCAGGGGAAATGAGAACATAAAAATGTCTAAGAACCAATCCTACTCTCAATGTGATGATGTAAACCCCAAGGTTCTTCATTTTCTGCAATGAACATACTGCTGACTTAAAGATTGCATCAAAAACAGTGGATGTTTAAGATTGTGCCAAAGGACATAATTGTTAATATCAATGAGGTTTTCCTTGGATACCAATGCTTTTTCTTGGGGAATCTCAGTATAATTTCCAGAGGACAAGGAATGTGTCACCAGAAATAGAAAGAAACTGAAAGACTTCATATGTTAATTTGAAACTAACCCTTTTCACTTGTCTTTCTAGATGACAGGAAGAGCAGTGAGTTATAATCTGTCATAAATCTGGGGAACAATGAGTAAAGTCAGACAGATTCTTCAAAAGGAGATCAAGAGCAGAAATTTATTTTAGATTTACAATGTACACAGAAATATGAAGAAAATGGTGTACAACCTGATGAAACAAACTCCCACATTTCAAAAAGAGCCCAGAGCAACAGAACATCATTGTCCTAATGGCACAGATGACTTTTGAAACTGTTTTGACTTCATGTTTCAAAATTAAAAATGAATTACAAATTCTCATTTACCAGGACTGCAGGAAGCAGAGTGGCTGGCTAAAATGTAGAAGAAAGTGCTGTCTCTTCTTTGTTCTATCTGGAGTGTTTAAATCCTTATCAGAAGTTCACAAATGCCACTCTGGTAGGGATTTCCTGATGCTGTTTCATCCTGTAAAAATATTTAGATACAAGTGGAGTAAAGATTGGACTGTGTCTCCTGTGCTGTGAGCTGTTCCCTGGCTAGAGATCCAGACTCATCACTCTGCTATTTCTCTTAGTGAGTGTCTATATGTGGTACATGAAGCAGAAAAGCTCCAATAAGAGAGAAACCTGAAACCTTTTTTCAAAGAATAGTTCATTCTAGCAGTCAAAGATTTCCCTGTGGAAAAGCCTGACCTGGTTCCTCTCCATTCAGGAGGAGATTCTGGATCAAAGAGCTGTCTTTATTGCTGGGTACTGAAGACATAACTCTGTAAAATACATCAGCAATTTTTTGGTATAGTCAAATATATTTCTAGTCAGGATAGGGAAGCACTCACCTGATGGGTGTGGGACAACAGTCTCTACTCCCTACTTATTTGGATTTGCAAGGATTCCAAGGCAGACCAGCATTTGTCTGGTCTCATGGATGGTGGATTATGGTGTTTCCAGTCCACCTAGAAGGGAGCTAAATCTAATCACTCACACTCTTGACCTACGCTCACAGAACTTAAGTTTTGGGTAAAAGAGAGATGGTGATCTTTTCTGATAATTTTCTAAATCTAGGTCATTATCATATTTGTTTCTTCCAAGCTCTGGGAATGAGATGCATGGTATCAGAAAAACAATAATTTGTCCAGAAAAAACAAAGCATTTTAAGTCTCTTTCTTTTGGACTATTCCTTCTAACTCTTGAACTTGCCACCCAGATAAAAAAAATCTGTGATTTCCATGACTTTAGTTTTAGTTAGGTGTCACAATTCTTCCACACAGTCTCTTCGAAAAGAGAGTTTAGCCTGTTATCTTGTTGTAAAATTGATGTCTCATCTTAAAGTAGACAACAGAGCAACAAAACTGATTGAGGAACTGAGAATGTAAAATGTAGAGCAGGAGAAAGATTAGACTTTATGTAGGCTTAACTCTGATTGTTAAGAGGGAATTTATTGAACCTTATAAAATCCTCAATTGCATGCATAATATCCCTGTAGTTTACTGTTTTCTTTAATATAAACTAAAGAATTATAAATATGGAACAGATGGTATGGAACACGTTTGCCATACTGAGAATTGTAAGTGCATCTTACTTCAAAAAGGTTGTCGGAGCAGTTTCTAGGGGGAATAAAAAAAAAATCTAACTTGTATTTTATCTGAGTGGAAAATGCACGTGGGAAGTTTTACCACTGAAATTTGTATGAATTTTTTTGAAAATCAAAGGCCACCTCTGTCTACTAGAAACATAAAATGGTTTGGGTGGAAGGGATTTTAAAGATCACCTGGCTCCAAGCCTGCTGCTGTGGGCGGGAACACTTTCTGTAGACCAGGCTGCTCAAAGTTTCATCCAAGCTGTCCTTCAACACTTCCAGGTATGGGACACCCACAGCTTCTCTGGGCAACCTGTTCCAGTGCTTTGCCACCTTCACAGTGAAAGATTTCATCTTATATCTAATCTAAACCTGCCCTCTTTCATTTAAAACTATTGCCCTTGTCTTGTCACTCTCTGCCTGTATAAAAAGTTCATCCTACTCCTTTTTATAAGACACCCTAAAGTACTGGGAGATTGCTATAGTCTCTTCTATATATACTTCTACATGCTGGAAAACCCCATGTCTATCTCTTTGTAGGACAGGTGCACCATCCCTCTAATCACCCTTGTGGTCTTCCTCTGGATCCCTTCTAATGGGTCCACATCTGTCTTCTGTTGGAGGGCCCCAGACCTGGACTCAGCACTAGTCCTAGCTATGGCCAGGACGGAGTTATTTTTTTTAGAGTAGCAAGATGCAGTGACACACACCTGTAATCCCACCTTTGGGGGAAGCTGAGTCTGCAAGATGGCTTGAGCTCAGGAGTTCTGGGCTGCAGCACCCAGTGAGTGGGGCCAACCCCCAGTGTTATTTGATACCACCTTAGGTCATTGCCAGGCAGTGGGGAGAAGGGACTCTTTCTCTCATTTCCAGGAAGAAAGGCATTCCTTTTTCTGGCTGGGAAAAAAGGCTTCAGTCCAGTCAGGCTCTGCAGTGAACATTTTTGCCTGTGAATCATTGTCTCTTTTAGTATACTTTTGTTATTAAGATTGTTGCTGTTACTGTTAATTTTCTTATCTCATTGCTGTTCACAGTAAATTGTTCTTATCTCAAAGTGTAATTTTCACCTTTTTGTGCCTCCAGTTCTCAAATCCATTCCTCAAGCAGGAAGAGGGACTGAAATTTGGGGGTAGAGAATGAGCGGTGTCTGGTTTGGGAGAGTCTTGGTGCCAGGCAAGGGGGCACTAAATTGGAGAGTATATCAGTGTGCCCTTTTCCAAATGCCCAGCTACCCTGGCAGCAGTGATATCGGAAGGAATCCATCTATGGCGGCGCCATTCCCGTGATTCCTGNCAGAGCCCACCAGCAGCGCCCTGACTCTGCTTTGTAAAGGGGGGTGGGTCACAGAGGTGGGTGAAACTAGGGTCTAATGGAAGGGGTGTGTGTGATGGCTTGTGACAGGGCAGACATCTGTTATCACCAGTTGGGACAAAGGGGTAAGGGGAAGGCTGGCATCCAGCCAATCACTCGATAAGCCCCTCTGAAATTTCCAGAACAATGGAGGGGTTTTGGAGTGATTGACAGAGCCTCAGGGGTGGTAACTAATGATTGACAAAAGACAGACCAAAGGTGAGGTATGGGGAAGATGTACACAGAACTTAACCATTTAACAGAACTTAAAAATAATCAATAAACCTGGGAAAGCTAAAAATGCACCACCACAGGAGAGGGCCATTTCTAAACCAGGAGAGCATTCCAGGTGAGATCATCTCCCTCAACCTGTTTGCTACACAGTTTTTGATACAGCCCAGGCTTTCTGGGCTGTGGGTGCTCACTGTTGGCTCAAGCTGAGCTTTTCATCCCTGAGCCCTCTGAGTCCTTCCCTCAGTTGGAACTCCTATCTACACACCTGACTGGATGCAGGACCTTGCACTCGGACTTGCTGAACTTCACGAGATTCTCGTGGGCTCACTTCTCAAGTATATCCATGTTCCTCTAGATGGTATCACTTCTCTCATGTCAATTGCACTGCTCAGTTTCATCTCATCTGCAGACTAGACAGAGATGTCCAGTTCAGGAAGAAATAAGCAGTTATTCTAAGATTACAGCAGAACTGGACTGTGGTGAATGCTGACATGCCTGGTCCCTGAAAAAACAGGAGAAAGGGTAAAGATGCTTATCAAAATCCAATGTGCAAATTTGAAAGACAGCCTTTTCGGTTTCTCTTTGTATTTTTGTTTTTAACTACATAATTTCTTTTCTAGTATGTCTGAGATCCATCTTTAGCTATCCCCTACAATTTGCATTTGCAGATCCTGTTAGTATTCCTTGAAATGACATTTTCTACACACGAAAGGTTGTATCTGAACTGCCTATCTAAACCTCTCATTCAAAAATATTGTTCAGACCTATTTCTGGGGAAATTCACTGCAGATTTCTGCTGTGATTGTAGGTTATAGTAAAAAGAAGGAATTTTGAGGAAGAACCTAAAGGTCTGCAATATGGAAATGAAGTTACTCCCAAAAAACTGCATTGTCAGTGAAGGTGGGTAAATGTCTCTTCAGGTTCATTCAGTTCATTTCAGAGTTAAATTCTTCCCTGGAGTTATCCTCCTTCCTTCACTGTGCAAAAAAAAAAGTGTGAAAAATCCTAATTCTGAGTTCATTTACATTAAATTGATTCAGATTTATGTTATTGTAACTGAAAAATGAAATGGTGATAATCAATCATAGTATTTCAGTCTACATCTGCTTCCTGTTATTGCAGGGTAAATCAGAAGAGTTTTGATCATGATTTTTCTGGCATAACTGTAGATGGTTTTGTTGAGACTAATTTGAGCCTGTGTTTCAGGAACTGACGTTATATGTGCATTTTAAATAAAGAAAGATTAAGACATGTATCCTGAAGTCATATCCATGTTGGGGATTGAATGACCGTGTATTTAGACTTTGATATCACATTCTCTTTGCTTAAACCATTCTTTATTGACTAATTTAGTCTTTATTATTATTAGCATGGGATTATTTTCCAGAAGATTGCTTTATAGAGTGTGTCCAGCACTAGACACTCTACAGGCACACAACAGATCTGCTACTGTGAAAAATGCATTCTTTGAGACAAAAAAATGGTGAAATCTCTGTGTCTGTAGAAGTTAGTCACAGGTAGACATGATTTTCTCTTTTCATCATTTGAAATGGTTTAATGCAACACTGTTTCAAAAATACATAACAATGCTAAAATGACCCTGTGCCTGGGGATGTATTGATGGAGCAATCGTCCTTTGGACACTGTGCTGTCCGAACATGCTCGTATCTCCTATGGCATCCTGCCAGTCTGGGGCACGGGCAAAAGAAACTGGATCTATGTACCCATCAATAAGAGGCAGGCACAGCAGTGCAAAAGCACTCAGCACAGAAGCCAAAAAATGCTCCCCACCTCTGTGAGACTGTGGGAGAAAGGAATCATGCTTGCAGAGAAGGAAGACTGAGTGGTGTCATTATGAATGATCCATAAAGTATCATTGAAAAGCAAAATTTCTTATTTTTATCTGCTTCAATTTACAGCAATTTTGTACTGTCTCCCTTAATGCAAGTGCCGTTTGCTTTCATGATATATTCCTGGTTTTATTCCCACTCCACGTATTTATTAACCAGATAATCCATCTTTACCCTCTAGCCAGTGCCATGATTGCAAATCCTACAGGTTCTCAAAATGGCTATAAAGTAAAACTTTTTTAAGAGCCTCAGGATGGTGACTGGTTGCATAAAGCAGATTATGCCTGTCTAGGGTTTCCAGGAAATTGTTGTATTCCACTTATTACCTGTCTTTGAAATGAAAACATCAAGATAGTTTATCTCTGAAATGCTACACTCCACAATATAGGAGACCAAAAACTTAATAGCATCATGAATTTCATATAAAATAACAATACATTTTTCCAAGACAGCTTTCTCCCTATTCCACATCATGAAATCACAGTCAATAAACTTATACACCATTGTGCCATATAAATGTATTAAAATCCTTGATTGACTGAACTAATCTTTTTTCAAAATAGGCTGTAAATAAATAGACACGGTGCAGGGTAAAAGCCTTGCGTATGTGCCTCTCATGAAGAAAAAAGTCCAGCCAGGTTCTGACATTCAAGAATGGGAGAAGTGAAGTGTTAATGGGCAGAAAGCACTCTTGAAGAGCCCAGCAAAGTACAAGTAATCCAAGCAGTCCTTAATGGTCTTCCTATCTATTGACTATCTCTTGCTGTCACATATCTCAGCAATTACTTGGTCTGCAGCAGAGCTACAAGGAGGTGCAGATTTAAATTATGCATAGGTGTAAAGGTGTGGGTTCATTCTACACAATTTAGGCATCTCACTGAAATGCAGGAGTTAGGAATCTGGTCAGTCTAAACTCCATAGTGAATGGACAAAGACAGAAATCTCCAGAGGGCAATGCAGCTCCTAAGTGGGCAGAATTATGCTCTGGAGGTCATTGTCTCTCTATATTTACTGCAGAGAGAGCTTTGGGCAAAGCTGCTCTTCTATTAGGAACCTCAGTTAGGTTGGATTAAACAAGAGATAGAATTTTTCTCATGTAGTGAAATAAGTAAGTTCTCTAAAGTCCTTGAGTTTGCACTGAGTTAAAACAGCTGTAAGTGAGAGAAAAAGAGTTCCATCTATTTTAGGAAGTGGATATAATTGTGAATAAAATGCTCCTTTAAAGTACTAGGGGCTGGAAAGAGGGGAAAAATGGCAGATACTCTGGACAGAATGATTTGTGTTTTCCCCTTAGTAACTGCCAGCTACTTCCTCTAGCTCATCTTCATGTCCTTCCAATGGTTTATTTCCTCAGAACTTTATGCCTGGGACCCAGATGCCCTGATGCATTTCATCTCATTTCACTGACCAATAACTAAGCTGATGCTGCAGTGGCATCTGAAGATAAACTTGAAACCCCCAACTCTTCCCCCCCC
>VWYP01008534.1:296097-366632 GCA_013400435.1 Pycnonotus jocosus | reverse complement strand
CTAAGCGCCAAACTCCTCAGCCTGTGGGCTCAACAGCAAAGTTCCCGTGGACTCCCCTGAGTCCAGGGTTTTACTCAGTGACCCTGCAACAAACATAATCACTTCTGTCATTTTGTCTCTCTCCCACGCTTGTTTGTCTGTAATGCTGTTTGTAATTTTCATGTTTTAGATTTTAAACATTTCATGTAGAGACCCTGCCTGAATATGTCTGTAAATCACCTATCACACAGCTGGTGCAGCAATACAATAATAATAATAATTAATTAATAATGGGCCTCTTCCTTAGAAGTGTCAAGATCTGGCAACTGACATTGATGTCGACCCCTCTCAGAGGAATCAGGTCATTAATAATAAATAATAGCAGGAAAATAATAATATCACATTCTGTTTTTTCTCAGTGCTGTGATGATCAAATCTTTCTTTCCATTTGCTACCTCCACGCACATAGATCCAGTTACATACAGAGCACACGTCTGCAGTCATACCAGCTGGCTGCCCTGCACGGGCTCTGGGCTGCATTCAGCTCTTTGGCAACTTAGTGACATTTGCAGTCTCCACAGCCTGAAAGCAAGAGATCTGAGGGACCAGAACCCCAAGTGTCCTGCAAAGCAGTGATATGAAGGTTATTTAAGTGCATAGCTCATTACATAGAATCATAGGAGTGTAGAGTAATTTAGGTTGAGAGAGACCCTGGAGCTCACTGAGTCAAACCATGAACCACCTGCCAAGCCCACCATTAAACCATGTCCCTAAGCACTGCATCTAAACGTCTGAAGCTGAGCAAATGTCCCAGCTGTGATTTTGTAGAGGGGTGCTCCAGTTTGTGCAGTGCTTGCATCTGCTGGCATTTGCAAGGTGCCTGCCAAGGCAATGCTACATGTGAAACACTCATCCTTTGACCTGGATTTGGAAGGGTGCTGTGCGATTTATCGATCCATATAAAATTAAGGACATTGGTATTTGCATTATCCAGCCCCTCCAGTCTCTTCATGAAAATCAGAGCCTACAAATATTCCTACAACAAAGATTTCCAAATTCAGGCTGGTATTTACACTAAAGAATTGCAAAACTCCCATAGGCAAGAGGGAAACTTAGTCTGTGACGTGCCAGCTTTTCCTTGTTGAGTCTGTAAAGCGTCTTACAATGGGCCAAACCAAGGCTCTTCTGCTGCCTTAGTATGCACTGATCTAATGACACATTGCTCTACTGGGCTTGAAGATAAAGATGATTGTTAGATTGGGACAATCTGAGGATTTCCTAGGATTTTCTGCCCTTTTAAGTGTTTGTGTTCCATATCCTATTTGGTGTATGTTGATCAATGGTGAATAAATATTATTATAAAGGTGGATAATAGTCATTATGGTAGTGACAATTTTTATTATGAGTCAGAGCATAGTACTATAAATAAATCACATTTTAATTAAACATATTAGATTTAATAATAAACTAATTTCATTTAAATCTCAGATAAACTAATATGCCTATAACTGTTATTCTGTTAGAATTTGCTTACTTTCACCTGCCATAGAGCTTCCCCCTGGATAACCTGTGCATCCAGACTGCCTACAGATAACCTTGCAACCTAATCTAAGGCACTGGTGTCACAGGGAAAGTATTTGTTTCACTGCTGGCCACAGTGAACTTTCTCTGCTGCTACACAGAGGGCTTCATTTGAGGCTGTCAATCATCTTTTAGTCATAAAACCCACTTTTGTAAGGAAGGGGTTATTATTCACATGATTCTCTGCTTGTCTTCTGTTTTTCTAAATCCCTTATGCTACGTTATTACATCAAAGTTGATTGAAAGGAGTTAAATGGCAATCACTTGATTTTTAACATTGCTGGAATCCCTGAGGACCGTGTTACTTGTAGTTACAGCATTTTTCCTCACTTTGCTTTGAATCATAGTAGACAGTGCTTTCGCCAGTATTGCTGGTTAATCTGCCTTTGTTTCTTCAGCTCATCAATTTTTGTAATGCTACTGGATAAAACACACAACAGGGAAACTACACAATAGTTATTCTGCTATCTAGCAGTATGTATACATGTATACAGACATCTATATATATAGATATTGCCAAATTCTCTAAAATCTTGGGGGATTTCTGCATCTTGTTTACAAACAGGTGTGAATGAGGTCTCTTTTGCCTGAATTTTTAGAAGAATTGACATTGTTATACCATGACATTTATGAGCACAATTATGAGAAGAACAAAGAAAGTGAGAACAAGAGAAAGCCATACATATTAGAAAGAACACATTACAATTACCGTTAGTGCATTAAATTTTGGGTTCTGTTGTGCCTTACACTGCTTTTATTGCATTCTATTGTGTAGCAAGGCCACTAAATTAATAACCTGACATTCAGAGGAGAAGCAAGGCAGAGACAGCAGCACCAAGTCACACAGAGAAAGGAGAATATGATGGGAGCCATGCTTGTTCTTGGTAGCAATGCAGAATTCAATCCAAATTAATTTACTTCAAAATCAGAGGGCTGCATCTTTGAAAGAGGAAGGAAAAAAAATTAGAATTTTTTAACAGCATGTATTTTCTGTGGTAGCTAGGCTCAATTGGAATGCCTAAACACAGGCATCTATTGTCACTTCAGATATTTCCTGGTCCCTTGCTGCACCCCCTGAACCCCTGAAGCTCTGGTAATTACTCCATTACCTTGGCTCTTTCCATATTGCCTTCTTGGTTACAACAGGCATTTCAGGAGGAATAGCAGTCCGTTTTATCTCCAATAATCTTAAGTTTTTTTTCATGTCAGTTCAATCAAGGAATAATGCAATTTCAATTTCAAGATAAATTTGCACAGAGCAGGAGTATGACATAAATTTTGGGATGTGTGTGAATTTGTGTGAATTCTTGATACAGTAGTGACTCTCTGGGTGCTATTAGAGGTTTTAGAAAGGCCAATGTATTTTGTGGCCATTGTTATATCTCTGTGTTTGCAGATGTCACATGCTAAACTGGAAACTCCATTGCACAACTTGAGCTGATGGTGCACATACAGAGTTTCTATTTAAAACAGAAGTTATATTTTTTGGTTTTGATGTTCTTTAGCACGAGGACGTTAAAACATCATGGTACCTGAAGTAATAATTTGCTTGTAGAACAGAAATATTGGTTTAAAGCTTTTAATTACTTTCTAACAGCATGAAAACCCACAGTTATTGACAGCAGTTGTGGGCTGAAATTGATTAATTTAAGACATATTTGAGAAAACTTGTGAACCTTATGTTGGTCCCACATTAACAGTCACAAAATTTAACCTAGTAGAAAAATTAAATTCTCACATAAATTTAGGACTCTGCCAGCTCAATCCTTCTTAATTATGGTTTGCTTATATTTTTTTCCCCACTTACTCAAGGTGCTATTTGAGAGTTCAAAAAAGGTGTCTGACTACTGCAGTTCTCTGAGCATTTTTTCACATTGCAAAAGTTTGAATTTCAACATTTTATATTAAGCAGGTATTTGATTGGAGGTGTAGACATCTCTTGGAGTGGGAGCCAGAACTCCATCTACCTATCCTCCAAATAATTCAATTCAACCCAGCAAAGCTTGGATCTTTCCTTAGGTCATCTAGTCTTTATAGGGCTTAGATAAGGCTTAGTTCTGAAAAAGGGTTTTAAAATCCTGCCTTTAGAGTATTGCCTTTTATAACTGAGAAAAAAATTTGTTCTTTGAATTTCTTCAAGAGAGATGTTGGTATTGTAGAATACATTAAAAAATAAATGTCCCCACATTTTTAAGCTACGCTAATAAACAGAAAACCAATTTAATTTTGAAATTATATTTTTATAATTAATTTTATTACATTTACTTCATTGTGTTTTCAAGGGGCTTTGGTATTTACTGCAGTAGAACCGTTTCTTACCCTCTGGTAGATGTTTTCGGTAGATATGAGATGAAAATTCATAATCAATGTCAACATAACATCCCTGACAGCAGCATTTCCAGGAATGTCTATCCAGACATGATTTATCAATATTGGTCTGTTTTAGGGTGCTATTGAATGATGTATCCTAGAACCCCACAAACAGATCCATTCCCAAGAGTCAGCTACTTGTAGACTCAAGCTACACTTTTGGTTGTGTAGATTTTTAGGAGAGGAGAGGAGAGTCCTTTGACTGAATGTAAAAATGGAAGAAATTATAAATATAATTCTTATTTTTTTTTCAGTGGATCTTTTGCAACAATTTGGGTGTTAACATTCCCTGCATTGCCATTTGGCTAAGTTGTAAATCTGTTTCCCTGAATGAGCTTGTACCTTGCTCACTTCTACCAATAGAGACAGACAAGTAAAAACCTTCACCCCTCTCTGGTGTGCTACAGCCATCGTCACTGTCGGAAGAAGGGAGTTGTCACTGGTGTTAGGCTGGTCCTTGTAGGCACATCACAACTGAGCCGTGAAACCTGCACTGCCTTCCTGATTATACTGGATAGAGAGTGCAGGTGCAGACCACTTAGATTAAGGGCAATACCAGAATTAGTGACTTTTTCCAGAAACTTTGCTACAGAATACATCCCTCTCCAGGGCAAACGTGTGATGTCCCAGCCTTAAAGAGAAGCACTTGACATTAAGAAATACTTGTGGTTTAAAGGAGCAACAAAAGTCAGAGAGTCTGCAAAAAAATCACAAAGTTTTATTAGTAAATTACACACTTGGCATGGAAATTGATCTTAGTCACTCCTCTAAGGAAGAAAGGAAGAAAGGAAGAAAGGAAGAAGGGAAGAAAGGAAGAAAGGAAAGAGAAGAGAAGAGAAGAGAAGAGAAGAGAAGAGAAGAGAAGAGAAGAGAAGAGAAAGGGATCACCAGTTTTGATTCCAGCATCCATCCAGCTGATGGGATGTCCAGGGTCCTGGGGAACCATCTGGGCCTGGTGGGGGTACCCCTGAAGACAGGTTTCCCATCTCATGTAGGATCTCTTCTTTCAGATTTTTCTGGAAATGGGTTGGAGGGCTTTAGGGGTCTTGGGTGGTCTTGATCCCTCCCTACAGCCCATGCCCACTTCCTGGCCTCATTCCTGCACTTGTGCTGAGCTGTGCTGTGTTTACCTCCAGTAACTAGAACAAAGAGGTTTGTTCTGTAAAAGTGCTGCCCTACTTCTCCATGGCTCCCCTCTCCAGTCATATATTGTTCCTTCCCATTGCCTGTTATTACAAATAACCCTTAGTTATTACCGAAAATTCCTGTCTTTTATTACCAACACCCCTTGGTTGTCTCCACAGACATCCAGCTATACCTGTTTGGGACATACACATTAGCCCTATATCTTCTGGGATTATACAAAAAGTTTTCTTCTAAACCCGTGGCTCTGAAACAGAATATGAAGTGTTTGCCCATGAAGTGTTACTGACTTACATTTTTAAAAATTATTTTACAGAACTGTTTTATTTTTTTTTCCCAAAATGAAGTTGTTTTTGAAAGAAAGGGATTCTGATTGTGGTATACTACATTCTCTTGTATTTTAGACATTTATACACAAATTGCTATTTAATTTTTCTTACCCAGTGCTTCAGTGAGATTTGTGGAGTGACTGAGGACAACTTGCATGAGTAAGAGCTCTTAGGATCAAAGGCTTTAAAATATTCTCCGCTTGTTAAGTCGTTGATGGAAGTCGAGTAGCACACACNAGTGAAGTCGAAAACCACACAACAGAAAAAAAAAAAAAAAAAAAAAGGACACAAAGAACTGATTATGAGCAAGCCTCATTTGAAAGCAGGTGCTGTTGTAGTTATCCAGCAGAAGACTGGGTTCACAAGTTGTCCGTCGACTGCAGAAGAAAGAAGTTTTAATACAAAAAGATTGTCTCATTGACCCAGCTTGATCTGTGTTTCAAAGGCAAAGTTGTAAGAATACTACAATAGGCTTCACATATTGATCAGTACAAGGAAAGAATGACATAGCTCAGCCCATAACATTGTCCTTTTTCTTTTTTTACTTTTTATCTTCTGCCCCTATTTCTTTTCAAGGTAAGAGAAAAGTTAGAGTTAGTTCATCTTAAAGAGATTAGAATTCCTGCTCCGAATCTGGAAAAGATGCTAAGAAATCACCGGTAACCTGTAAGGGTTTATTTTTGCTTTATGTATGTTTGATTTCACACAAGTAATACATATTTCTAAATGAATAAGAGAAGAATTGGAAGAATTGGAAATGCTTCTTTCTTTGCTTTTTCCCTTTTTCTATCTCTTATACACACAAAAATGCACACATATATGACACAGAGACACACACATTAGTTTTGCAAGCAGAAATTAATATGGACATCACTGCAAATAATCTCGTAGCTCCTCATTTTCCTTTTGTGAGGAGAATGAAATCAATTTTAAAAGACCAGTACCAGATTGTTCTCCCATGAGTCAAAACAAATTTTCTGATACGAATGAAGGAGTTCTATATAGCCAAGAGTGTGGTGTGTTGGAAAGATTTTTAATGACCTAGATTGGGTGTTTGTACGTGGCAATGTATGAGTTATACAGGTCAGCCTCAGCAAAACCAGATGTCTTAGCTACCAAAGATCCTGTTTACAAAGATCAGAAAGAGGACATGTAACTTGCAATTATTTTGTAAAAAATCTCTAATGGAGATGTTGCCTTGCTACTAGAATGGCTGAATGTTGAATGTTGACTTAACTAACCTGTAATACTCATCCACCCAGTGGATGAATTTGCAACACCAACATTAGGTCCCTTAGACAATGAAGAAGAATGATCAATTAAGCACAGGTTGCACCAAAAACAGCATGACTTTTTACTAGAAAACTCAGACAGTTAGTTACTAGAAAACTCAGATACTTATTACAGTTTCATTAGCTTCACCCAGAAAAAGGAAAAAAAAAAACCCAAAACCCAACCAAACAGTTTTAATCCTGTCTTGCATTTACCAGGCTTCTCTGACCCTCTCAGACCTCTTTCCTACTGTTTCCTACTGTGGAGGATGGCCAGGTCTTTATCCTGCTTTTGAGTTTGATAGCATATCTTTGAAGGACCAAAAGTAATCCACGCCCTTACAAATGCAGTGCAGGAAAAGAAAGAGATGCTATTTCATTTCTATGTTCCAAAAGTACGGTATGACCATCCTAATCAATTTTAGGAATAGATTCAGGTTTTCTTAGATGGGAGAAGAAGTTGAATTAAAATTTCCAATGTTTGAAGGAGCGCTCCTGGTAGAATTGGTGCATATTTATCAAACTGAGAAAGGAGGTAAGCAGAAAATTCTTCATTGTGGTAGAGGTCAAGTTATGCTGGGCTTGTTTAAAAGCAGAACTGCATGCGTCAAAGTAACTTTGTGTGTGAAATCAAGCATGGTTCAAAACCCTGAAAACTGTGTGTACATCCCTGTCTATGTAGCAACTAAGTGAAGGTTAGAGGACTTGTATTTGGAAGGAAACATGCCAGTGGCTATGATGTGATTATATCTTTTCTAAATTTCTTTGTGGAGATACTACCTGGTCAAAAATTACCCCAAGACTCTGTAGGAAGACATCTGCCTATGTGAAAATACTGTTCTTCCCATCTGTATTTTCATGTGGGGTAAATGTAGCCATCTGTGACAAAGAGCTCTTTTCCATAAAGGAGTCTTTCCTGTGGAACCAAGCATATGAACAATTTTTCATTTGGGATCTTAGGATCCTCCCCACCCACCCTTTTTTTCCCCTCAGTGACATATAGCTTAGTTTCAAGGTCTGCAGGTCCATCACACTTTTGACATCAAAGCTATTATGTTTCCATTCCTAATAGCTTTATTTGACTTATTATTTGCTAGGAAAACAAAGCTATGCAATTCAGTCATTATAAAAGGTCATTATTAATTTATTCCTGTTGTGCTAGAACTTGATAGTCTGTCTGTGTGCTTAAAATGCCTTTGTATCTTGTACTTTGTTATCTCCTAGGCATGTAATTTAATTAATACATGTACACTGCTTTGAAGATGTAAAGCAATATATAAATGCTTAAAGAACCAAATTAAAGCTTTCACAGGTGAAACAGTGGGGCAGCAGGTGGGAAGTACAACATACAAGCAGCAGTGCTTGAAGGTAATTACTTCTGCAAAGGATGGGAGCTAGTATAATCACCCCCAAATTGCTGTGGGGAGCAAAAGAAACTGTGTCAATCCTTGCAAAAGCACCTGGCTTTTGCCACCATCCAGTGATGTAGAATCAGGGGCTTGCTGCTATCCAATCCTCTTAAATACAAAGGATGAATTTTCGTGGTGACTTTGCCATGTAATTCCTGGAATGAAGAAGGAGAGTACCACAGGGGAGCACAATACTTGTGCATTTCGGCCTGTATTTTGACAACTATTAGAACAGTAAGAAAATGGATTCATGAAGTTCATGTGAATAAACACATTCATGCCTATCAGTTATGGATAGCACTGAGTAAGGGATAGGTGACTTTATATAATCTCTCTAAGAAAGCTGTACCTCTTGTCAGATTTATTTTACAAAGCAAGGTCCTAAATAGCAAAACTGTTTTAGACCTTCAGCTGGATCAGTAGCATTGGTCCCATAATATCACCATGTCTTATATGTGGTATCCAGAGAGCTCAGATGAGAGAAATTTGAAAGAAATTCATTGGCTTGGGACTCAGTAGCTTTCTGAGAATTTAAAGTTAGGGGACAATTTTAATCAGCAAGGGTGGACTCAGCTGCCTAAACACAGATATCTACTGTGAAAATTCTTTATCTGAGCCTAGGCTAGCAGATGTGGTGCAAGCCCCATGAGGGACACATGTCCTTCCAGAGCAGCAGTTAAAAGCTTAGGAGAGCATTGATCTGCTAGTCTTGCATGCCAGCCCTGAATGCATACTAGAATATGTTAGGATGTTTCAGAGGGCGTTGGCCGATTATGTTTATGCAACTGAATCTATCTATGCAGTCAAGTGTCACCCTTTGGCACCAGAAAGAGTGATAGTGTTTGTGGCTTCCATTCAATTTACAGGTCACTAACCTCTCTTCTTCTGGAACATTTGTATGCAGCATACATCAATCCAATACCACAAATGTTAGTTACAGATTGTGTAAAAAAATTAGATTTCAACTAAAATAAAATAAAATTGCTCTGATGCCTATTTCAGGTGGAATTCCCTGCCAATGAGTAGGTTCATTCCATTTAGACTTTGACAAGCACTTTGCAGTTGTCATGACTTTTTATGACATCCCACTCCAAAGTTCAGCCAATTAACACTGATGCCACAGTGTATATGTAATACAGGAGAAGCTTTTTTCTTCTTCAGCTAGAAACTCTTCCTGTGTATTTTATTGTGATCTTAAAATTTGTTACCTTGTGTGGGAACATTTTCATTTTTCTATATTTGCTTTATCTTGCTTTGGGTGGAGGTGAGGAGGGATCAACAAATCAGCATATTTATCACTCTGACTGACACGTTCGCTTCTGATGGGTTTTATCTTGCACATGCTTATTATATTATTCACAACGGGAACCTTATTATGAAGTGGATGAATGCGACTATTCATTCAAAACAGATGCACATTAAGTGACAGTCACTGAGTAATTGCCTTTTATATGACAAGGAAATCAGTACAAAGTTAGCTTTCGTTTGACACAGTTACATCAGTCAGCTTGCAAAGGATAGCTATCCTTTAGTACCAACAATATCATCCTGTTTCTACTGTACAGATTGCTGTAGCCATGATGTCCTACCTTGGTTTTATGGTTGCTGTTGTTATTTTTACAAGAAACACCAGATATCATGAAGCAAAACTCATTATCTTTCTTAGGCTTTCTTAGGCTGCAGTGCTGTATCTCTCTCTCTTTTCTTTTCTGATAAACAGTGAACAGACAGAAGAGTTCATCTTTTATACAAATATGTAAAGCTCTGTTGCCACTAGTCTTCCAGCTTTGACTTTCATTCTAATTGCCATAGGAAAACAATTTACAGATTTTAGCTTTTTTTTTTCCCCTCTAGGAATGTGTAAATTTTCAATTTCAATCATTATAACGATGAACATGTGTTGAAGAAACATACTAAAAGCAGCATATACCTGTCAGGGAATTTCTTTTCAGTATATCAGAAAAAAATCTATTGTAATCACTGTATCTATTTTTCAAAGGCAACAGAACAACAAGACATTTCTAAAATTGCAGTTAATGATGACAGTTGAAAGATATAACAGTGTTTGAAAAAGCCTATGTGTAGAGTCACATTTTTCTTTTTTATTGCTAGCTCAATGTATCTTGCATATTTTCTTGATGAGCCTGTGTAGTTTTAGTTCCTGTAGAGGCTTGAGTGAAATTAGGGAGGCACTGTTACATTGTTATCAGCAAAAAGTTGAGATTTTTTTCTAGAAGAAAGTCCCCTCATGCTAGCATATCAGCTTTTACAAAGCTCTGTTTGCTGTCATGTACATAACTGAAATTCAATTCTAGCAGTTCATAGAATTTGCTTTCTTTTTCACTTCTGTAGAAATAAAAAGATTAAATGCATGTATATGATCTACAAGTAATCCATCTATATTGCCTGCTGCCTGAATAGGTTGGCTAATGATTACTGATGATTATCTACTTGGGAAATAATGGGCAAATTTCCCTTGCTGTAGTGTCTGTGACTTCAGGCTGCACTGTGTTTTAATTATAACACGTTGAGACCAGACTCAACAAAGGACCAGTAGATGTGCTAAAGGGAGAAATCTTCCTTTGGTCAGGTGTCAGACTATTACTATTATTTATTTAAGTGGTTCTAACGTGACAGTCTCGACCTATTTGGTCTTTTCTTCTGCTAATGGCTGTGAAATTGAAACAATTCACTTGGTATTTTAGACTGTCATTAAAAAAATGCCCAAGAATGCCAGAATGGACAACTTTCTTGCCCGTTTATCTCACTGCAAGCTGCTTAAGATTTACTTTGCTGCACTGTTCACAGCGAAAAGCCCATAAAGCCCTCTTGCAAAAAATTATTATACTCAGAGAACAAAACCAAAGTAAATTCATTTCAGCCACTCCATGATTAGTTGGTTTTTAAGCATATCAGACAAAATCTTAAACCTTAATATCAGTGGAGGCTTCTTGTTCAAGGGGATTATACTTGAACCCATAGTGCCCCTGTCACTTTTCCTTAAAATGTCATGAACTGACAGTTTCCACAGTGAGAAACTCAACTGATGCAATATGAACATTGAATATCACCGGAGTGTCTTGTGTTGTGAAGGTATGCTTGGGATGCTGAACAGAGCGGCAGAGAAAGGTGCTGCAGGTCTTGACCCTGACATGGGTTTAATTGGTGAGCTTTTAAGGGCAATTTCTCCTGCATCCCTTTTTTTTTTTTTCTTTTTCTTTTTTTTCTCCTTTGCTCTTTTTTGTTTTAAAATGTAATTAATTTACACTTGTAAATTTTCTCTTTTCAACATAAGTGATGCTATTTTGGGGTTTAATCAAGCATTTGTCAAGTGCTTTATTGATGAAAGATTATATAAATGCTTTCTGAAGCTGTGCAGACTCACAGAAGTAAACATTCAACAAGCAAACATTCTTTAAGGATGCTGATGTAAGAGAGGAACAAGAGCATAGATGTTGAAATCTGCTCAGCAGTGCAAGGAGCCATTTGAGAGGCATCTGTACACAAAGAAAGTAAGGACAGACCCCTTGAGCACCTACTCCCAGCTTCCCATTTGGTCTCAGCATCTCATCAAACATTGCCACCCTCCTCCTATCCCATTCCTCCCACCTCACCCTCTGTGTTAACCAGGGTCTAAGCAGTCCAGACTTTCTTAGACTGCAGGCTTACAGCTGACATTGGCTCCTCCATAATTCCATACCTCTTTCTCCAGCCTGACTGGAAAAGCATTCTGAGAGAGATTTATACTTTTGGCAAATGAGAAGGGAGAACAGGAAGAGAGGTGCTATGCTACTGGAAAATGGACCAAGAGACCTCTCGCCAGTTACAACCTTTCCTCTCTTGTACCTCCAGTGGCAGTGACAACTTTCCTTTCCTCTCTCTGGCCGCAAAACCCAGCATGTTGCTCCCCAGGTCTCCAGAAGCCCCCTTACTGTTGCAGCCCGTGAGTGGGTGAAGGATGAGTCCAGTTTGATTCTTACACAGCTGTTCCTCATTTGGTCCCTGAGTCTGTGGGCTCCCAGATGGACTACAGTGACTCACATCCTGGCACGTTCACATGTCTAGCAGAGTTGAAGAATTTAGCACAAGGTGCAGAGGGCTGAGCCTTATTCCTTTTAACAACGCAGAATAATTTTTCAATTTATTCAAGTTGTCCTCTCTGCAAGTAAACTGAACAATTAAAGGGCATTCACTTATTTTTCATGCACTGAAAGTATGAATTTTTCATTACGTTCCAATTCACATTTTTTTCCCCCAGCTTCATTAACTGTCTAGTGTGAACTTTATTGTCTACACATTCATATGCTTTAACTAGCTGGTGTGTTTGGGGGACTATATTTTGCAGACTCTGTCTTTTCTTCCTCTCTGCACAAATCTTGTTATTCTCTGAAAGGGAAAAGAGAAAGAAAAGGAAGAATAAATAATGATCAAAAAGCATGTTTCTTTTCAGGCAGCAACACTCAGCACTCCGCTGCAAACCATGCTGTGTAGGATCTTGTAAAGCTTGATTGGAAACATGTTATCATATTAAAAATGTGTATATCTCTTCCATCCCCCACACCTCCCAGCTCCTACAATTATCCAAATTACGGGTTTCAAGGGGATTTCCCCCTGAAAAACAGCTGTGCTCTCTGCTAAGGTTGCTTTTTCTGCAGAGCCTCAAAGACAGGCGTTTTTAAGACCTTATTAAAGACAAAGTCAGAGCAAATAGACTGGCAGCGTTATGGCCATTTCAGGTGAAAATGACAGGTCTTTTCAGAGACTCCTCTGGGGGTGTGTAATGAATACTATTTGGGTGATATTCCTGCCGTGAATGGCCTGCTGCCTAGCTCAGATCTACTGCAGCAGTTCAGGGATGTGAAGCAGAGAGTGACCTGACCTGATTAAACCCTGACAGCGCCCCGCTACCAGCACTGTGTGCCCCGAGTGCTGCCCGTGCACAGCCGTGCCTGCGCACCGCTGATGTCCTGGGCTGTGCTTACAAAGTCATTGAAGCCAGCGTGGTGTTGGACAGGGGCAGGAACAGTCTATTCCAATCTAATGCACAAAAAGGCTGTCACACAAGAGGAGAGAGATTACATTCAGTTGTGGTGTAGCTGTGAAAGTGGGCTATTAACTTCTAATACAGCCTTTTTTTTTTCCTCTTTGGGAAAGCTACAGAGACGTGGCATTAAGCCTGTGAGTGTCAGAGAAAGCGAGAGCAAGCAGGGGTGGGTTGGTGAGGTCTCAGGTCAGGGTGTTGTGCTGTGAGTGCAGCCTTCCCTCTGGAGCTGGCAGCTGCTGCCCTCTGTCCTTCTCCACCTTTTAATGCTAATGTTGTAGGGGCTCCTCTCACTCAGACACGTATGTACTCTGTTGCAAGTCTAGGTCTGTGTGCTAGCAAGTGGGGAAAGAGAAAAAAGGAGGTTTCTGAAATAAATCCAGGTGATAGTGCTGAGATTTTGGCATCAAGTGTTTTTCTTTTGGCTGTTTATGATGATGGCATCTGGCTAATTAGGAAACATAAATGCTACAAGGACTTGAACTTTTAGCACACTCAGTCTGGGGCTGCTTAAATCTTAGTCTGGGGTTGCTTGATCTTCTAATTGTGCTTGTCACTGATTGTGTTTTAATGTTTGCGCCTTTGTATTTTGCTTGGGTAACCACTTCTTGGCAAAAACCTGAAGAGTGCATAGGATTGGTTCCTCAAATGGTCCCTTCCTTATCCAGTTCTTAGATATTTCATTGGACTGATTCAAGCTTTAATGTCTGCCAAGTGGGAGATTGAAGGAGCACAAATGACCAAAGAAAAGCCATCCTTGAAACACTGAATTTGTTTTGGACTTCCTAATTCGAAAAGTGCAAACTTCATCAAAGTATAAGCACCTGCCTCTGGTGGCCCTTCTGAGCAGCGATCTTGACTCACACGCCAAACCCTGAGGTGAATTCTGCTCATTTGGGACTTGCATTTTGAAACACAAAGTTTCCTAGCATCTGAAACATAACCTGAATGAAATCACTTGAGTGCTATTTAAAAATGTAGAAAAGCTTGAGGAAAAAAAATTGTGATTAATTTTTCTGTTATAGAAGCATTCTCATAAGTCTCTGACCCAAGCCCTCCTCCTAATCTAAGGTCCACCAACTAAGAGATGACAGAAGGTGAGAGTCATATAGCAAAGCTCATGGCTTTTCAGATACTTATACTGGAATTAACTTTTCTTTCTTGCTTAAGTATCACTTGCTGTTTTAGATGGGTCTCTGGAATTTAAAAGGGGTCTCAAATTTGCCAGGATTTAATCACATTTTATGAAGATTATATTTCCCATTGTACATTTTGGAGTAGTTCAATGGAAATTTGGAGATAGGTCTATTACAAAGTATTCACTTGTTAACTTTAATATTTATATTGCCCCCTGGAGACATCATCTGAATTAAGGATCTGCAGTGACAGCTTATCTATCTATCTGTTGGAAGAGATAAGTTTTAATTATTAAAGTTTTTTGATGAAAATTAAGTGTTATTGTTACCATTTCATAGCAAAATACTAAGCCCATGGAAGTTAAGTAAAACTAGGCACTGAATTCAGATCTTCAGAGTTTTGCTTTGCAGAAATAATCCCATTCAGATGTATAAATAGGTACTTTACAGTTGATGTGCAGATTCCCTGAGAACCTTAAAAAACTTGATATTTCAAAGTCAGATTCCACATTTCAGCATGAACGTGTGATAAAGAAATGGGAAGAGCAAGAAAAAAAAAAAACATGTCATATTAACTGGAAGAGTTTACCCCTGACATTTGTGGAACCTGTATCTGACTCAAATGCTGTCATGAATGAATGAATTTACATTTTAGGCAAATGTTGGGAAGCATATTTGTATCACAGCATATGGTGAAATGAGCAGTTTCCTACATATGCTCAGGATGAGGAAGAAGAGGTTTGTGAAAGCTTCATTCCAGGCAGTGCCAACTGGTGCAGGGCTGAGCATCTCTTGGGATCTACCTGTGCAACCCTCTCAGGACAATATCTTTTTTGTCTTGCTTTCAGTTGGGTTGCTCACATGTAACTAAGGGCAAAAATGGGGCTGTGGTATTTTTATAACTGGAAATACTGCATATTTTTATGCATGTTGCAAAAAGAAGACAATTTTTTCTTCATAGAACAGGTTGAATCTGCATACTGACAGTTGGTAAAAAAAACATCTTTGTGTGAGAAAACAGGGTGTCTCTGAGGAAGAATACGCACAGAGCCCCCTGAAGCCTGAAGTTGTTTTTGCAAAGTCAGTTTTAGTACAGACACACTTTAACCCCAAATTGGAACAAAAGGCCATGCCAAATTACATAACCACTAACTGAATAGAGAAGTTGTACTCTAATTGTTGGATATAAGCTTGACTGCCTCTGAATTAACAGTTAAAGCTGTGTTCATTAATCTGAGCAGGGAAGAGTGGGCAGACTGTCACAACATACCTCAGTTCAGTAGTCATGCAGAGCGGGTGAGAGAATGCTCACCACTCGCAAAGGGAAGCAGCTGATCTCCATCAGCCCCATCACTTAATGATGAGGAGAAAGACAATGAACTGCAATATCCAGAGAATGATTTACCATATATCTGAAAGTTCAGAGTCTCAACAGGTAATGTACAACCTACAATTACCCAGAATGATTAGTCTTAATGCTTTTAAACGCTTTACTAACCTAAGAACTACAGAGGAAGGATTCATAAATGTATTAAAGTCCATTTGCTACATACAGATTCAGGGGAAAAAGACATTCCATTGGGAAATAAGTGCTAAATTCAATACTTTTGAAGAAAACATTGGGAATAGCAGTGGTAATGCAGAAAGAAAAGGACTTGACCCAAAACTAGGGATGAGGTGAGCCAAAAATTTTTGGCAAACAGGAGCTGATTAAGGGGACAATCAGTTTATAAAACTGGATCAAATCAAATTTCAGTGCCTACTGAAATTTTCACTTCCTCTTTGTCTTTTTCATTTTCCTCAGGAGACAGGTTAAGGGTTAACAGATTCACCCCTGAGAATATGAATATTTATCTTTTAAATGGCATTGGTTTTGAATAGAAACTGCTATGGTGTATGAACCACAGCACAAAATCTCTGGCATTTCTTACTGGGATAACCTAAGATATTACAGTCTTCAGTTATCTGTCCTATCTCTTTCCAGACAATACTGCCCTCATGAAAGTTGGTATTAAGGAATTGCCAGCACACCACATACATGGCTTTACATGCTGGCATGTTAGTGAAATCCACCTTCACCAGCAGAGAGAGCTAAAACCAGTCAGGCTAGGATGCCTAAGCTGTGCCTTTTGCAGACTTTATTACTAAGATGATATCTGCCAGCAGAGATGTAGGTGTTGGAGTTATTTGAGTCAACAACATTTTAAACACAGACAAACTTAGACATAGCACATAACAACCCCGAGCTTTGTTTTTGATTTTTTTATTTTTCTTTTTGCCTTAGTCTTGCCTACTGACAATGTTGTGGAGTGGGATGCAGCAGAGGCAGCAATTCTGTAGATAATCATTGTGAGAAGGAGCATTCATCTGAAAGAAATTAAATGGTTTCTGCAAGTGTATCTCAACTGGAAGCGTAGTCACAATTGGAAACAGCTTGGAAACTGCTGATCATAACAGTCTTGTAAGCATTACTTCTGAGAGTTGTGTGCTGGTGTGAATGCTTGTCCAAATCGCCTGGGACAGGTCTTCAAGTGACCATTTCTTTGTGCTCTCACTGGTTCTCTGAGCTGAAGCAACAATCTTCAAGAGTGATACATACAATGAGCCTTAATAAGACACATAATTTTTTGCAGGTTTCCTACCTGAATGTTGCTAGTTAACTAATCAGGGACCAGCTGCACCATGCCTCTAGTATTTTTGTGTGAAGATCACCTGGGAAGAAGCCAGAATATTGGGGGAAATTATGTGTGTTAAAAGACAGCTCTTGGCAATGAGATGAGGAATGAGAGATCTCACACAGGGCAAAGTCAGTGGGATCAGCCATGTGGAATCACCATCTCCTCAGTACAAATTGAATATTTTCTGTCTTCATTTTCCTTTACAAGAGAGGCTTTGTAAAATTTCCTCTCACTGACAAATCTTGGTTTACAGTTTCTCACTGTAGCTGGATCTGGATAGCCTGGAGACAAACATTGTATGGAAGAAAGGAAATTTTCCAATCTATCTGAATAAAGCACTGGTGAAACTTTCATGAGAAAACATATGCTCCTTTCTAAGAAATTTGTATATATCTCAGAAAGACTGCCTGCTTCTGAATGTGGAAATGACATAAATAATATATACTATGCCATTTCCTGGTTTGAGATTAATAGCCCATAGTCAAGATGTAGTCTAGGACCTATTTTCTCCCACAGAAAATGATGCCCTCTTGCATGAACCATGAGGCATGAAAAATCTTGCTGCTTATTGAGATTATTTTTTGCCATAGACTTCCATTCCCTAGCTGTAAAAAGAAATTGAGCTGTGAAGGAAATTTGTTATTAATGCTGTGTCATATGAAGTCTGGAATATTGAGACTCCCATATCAGATTTTGGGTACTTTAGATCTACCTAATCACAGACATCTTGGTATCTTCTGTATTAAGTTCCATAAATATCCACTAAAACAAGACTTATCTGCACTTGTGATGGAACACAATTTGTGGTGTGCACAGGCCTATCATGCCTGAACTGCATTTTACTGCAGCAGCTCCTTGGCTCCTTACACAGTGCCACCAAAAATTAGTGCTTATTCTATACTCAGCCAAGCTGAGTGTTGTACACTTTGAGATGCCTGTGAGAAAGGTACATCTATCTTCTAAATATCTCTTAGGTACTTTGGGATCTCAATACTTAGGCAATATGGATTCCTTGGTTTGAGATGAATAATTTAACTTGTAAACATTCATACAAAATAAAGTGAACGATGAAGAAGGTGTTGTCTATTTGAATTTGAAAACAGTGCTTATATTTTTGTCATACTTGTTTAAATTTCTTGTTTCNAAAAAAAGTGTTGGGTTTTTTTTTTCATATTTGTTTAAATTTCTTGTTTCTTGTTACAGAGCCAACATGGGATTTATAAGTCCTTGTGAATTTTCTGGTGTTTCTCAACCAGTGGCAACCACTTTTCCTTCAGGCCTAGGTGTCATTATTTCCAAAGTGTTCTGACTAAGCAATGTTCACACCAGGAAAACAAGAATGGTGAGGATATTAGGATAAAAATATACTTACACTTGCTAATCTTGTGAAATGGCTTTTTTTCCTGTGTGTATCTGCCTAGGCCTCCATTATGCTTTTCCTCTACAGGTACCTATATAGAATCATTAAATGGTGTGGTTTGGAAAGGACCTTAAACCACAGGTCATGTAGTTCCAACACCTTCCATTGGACTAGGTTGCTCAGAGCCCAATTAACACATAGGTAATGCCAATAGGTATCTTATCTATGAACTGGCAACGTGAAACAGAACAGAGAAAGCAGCACATGTGCTTACTAATTCTGAAAATAAAATAGATGGGTTATTTCCTGAAGTCAAAGCCTAGGTGCTCAGCTGTACATCATATATTATCGTCATTTACCTACTGTAACAGAGCAGGAGTGGAGTGGTGAAGCATCCTTATTCAAACCTCAGATACACTTCTTGAGCATAATGGCTGAACATAGCATTCAGTGCTCCTATTTGTATTCCTGCCTGCTAGTTGGAAAGTAAGAAAAGGAATGGGTGTGCATACATGAAGACAAATGTGTAAGCACCTGTATTAAGCATTGAGTGATTTAGAAAAATGGCAAAATATGTCATTAGTATAACTCATGTCTTTACATGTATTCCCATGTAATTTTTAGAGATCTAGAAGCAACATGTTGGTATAGATTTTGATTTGCAAACTGAATGTTGAGCGGATGATGGATTCCATGCTGTGCTTGGACACAGTTCCCAACTCCCTCCTACTCTGTGAGAAATGACTGCAATCATAAACCCATCACGTAATGAAGACTTCAGTAGGAGCAGGAAACACTACCACACCAGGAATTTGCAGGACATCTGGTAAATCAACAACATTATCACAAACATCATGGCCAACAGCCTGAGCTGTAGCAACAGTATATTCATTTTCCAAATGTTCCAACTGAGAAAGATACTCAGACCATTCCCACTATACACCAGATGGTTGATTGGGAAGCCAATATTTTCTCTATACACAGAAGCTTACTCTTCCATCATTTTACATGGGGACCAGATATTTTATTAGCGGCAAGATTTTCTCTGGCCCATGTTCTGTTGAAGAAATTTATATAGTGTACAGCACACACACCACAATATGGGCAACTGCAAGATACTGGAAGAAATGTCCTGGCAGGCCACAAACATGAGAAACCTCTGTGGCAAACTGCCTCCTTTTTCATTTTTAATGATGTTAAACATATTTAAAGTGAACTCCAATGCATCAAATTGTATTAAATATGATGTAATAGCAAAGACACATGAAAATCAATCGATCTGTCATGCAGTGGTGTCAGAGAGCCACAAAACAAGTCTACTGATATAGTAGCTCTAGTGCTTAGTAGCATGATAACTTAGGCTCCAAGTAATTAGCATAGCACAGTTTCTAGTGCCTTAGTCAAGAAAAACTGTCTGCAAAATTCAGTGGAAATTTTGCCTTTTTGAATATGTACTTCAGATGAAACCTGGAAATAGAAAGCTGAGTTGACTTTGTGTGTTGACTTTGCAAATTGCTCTCCAAATCATAGTAGTGAATTTGCTTACAGAGAGAGAAAACAACTCCTTGTATTAGTAAAACTTCCAGACTTGCTTTCAGTCTGATAATAAAGGTTTTGATGTAAAGCTTTTGTCTTTTTTCTCTTTATCTCTGTTCTAGCTGCAATTTTAAATCACTGGATGGATTCCTAGCTTTATTAAGCCACACTTTGTCAAATGCCCAAAAAAAGGCAGGAATTTTCTTAAAGTTGTTGCAGTCTAATATTTTAGTCTCCTGTGAAGCCAAAGAGAAATATAACATTTTTATATGATGGACATATTCCTACACTTTTTAAAACAGTAAGTTATTCCTTCTTTGCAGCTTCATACTCTTACTACTTGACCCCAGTATTTCCACTACTAGTGTATATGTCATACTGTTGTTCTTTAAGAATCATCATCAGCAATAGTTAAACACCTGCAAAGGGCTAGGAAAAGACATTGTCCTATTATTTTTAAATTCTCCTAGAGTTTGTCAGGTGAATTCTAGTGCTATATTTGAGCAAATATTTGAATTTAAGCAGTGGGAGTAGCCTGCGTGTTGGGAATATGAAATCTGCTTCATTCTACGTCCCTAAGAAAAATCAAGACCAACTTGGTAGAGTCTGAAAGCTACATTCTCTAAGTGTCCGTGCCTTGTGAGCATTACTGGCTAAGAGGCACAGAGGATGAGTTGGATTTTCCCTGAAACTGCTCTTGTTAGCAGTTAGAGGAGGCAGGCTGGCTATTGGGGCTGGATCATGGAGTGACACATTTCATCCAGCACTTGTACACTTGTGCGTGCTCACTGCAAAAAATCCAAATGGACACCTATGTACTTACACAATTTACTAAGAGCCTATGCTTCCTTTCATCTTCCCAAATTTTTCAATTTCACTTCATCTCTTTAAACCCTGACTGTGTAAAGCCACATTGATATGCTTAACTTAAGAACAGTAAAGCCACAGAACTGACGGATGTAAAATTCTAAGTATGTTTGCAGGATTTAGCACTAAACTTTAAGTCTGAGATCTCTGAATTTGGAAGCCTAAGAGTTTCATGACCTTCCCAGCATGGATTATCTTTATTTTCTGCAGAAATGGTTCTAAACATACTGCTTGTGCTTAGGAATAGCAGAAGCTCCCTAGGAGTGTGCTGGTATCCTTTGGGAGGAATTGTGGTATTTGGTTGTGAAAGGTGAATAACAGTGACAATACAGAAGACTCCAGGCTGGATCAGCCCAGACAAAGCAGTTCAAATCCTGGTCTCAATAAAGTAAACCACAGCTATGCCCTGTGACTTTAACTGTCACTGAAGAGAAATGGCTGTGTAATTGCTAAAATCTGATACTAAGCTAGTAGCCAAGAGACTGCATTTTACAGGTACAGATATAGGGGTTTTTTTGTAAGAACCCAACCAAGCAACAGAGAAAGCCAGGCCAACACATTAAAACAGGTCCTAACTGAAAGAGTTAATTCCAGTAATACTTTGTTTAAAAAAAAGAGAAAGGATAGGGAAAAAAAAAAAGAAAGAAGAAAATAGATTTAATATATTTTCAATCATGTCAACTGAAATGCAACTTTCCCCAATGATAGGCTTGCCTACATCTATCACAAGGTAAACAATCTGTGCTAAAAGCATAAAGACTTATTTTCCTTTATTCTTATCTCAGGGAAACAGTCCACTGACAGAAACACCTTTTGTTTGGAAGAGATTTGGTCGTGTTTCACCCTAAACTAATGCAGAAATAGAGGTGTATTAGAGAAGTTTTGACTGCCGGCAGCAGTGGAATTCATTGCCCATTATTTTGCTCTCTAAAATATAAATGCAACTTGATTATGTTGCCAACCAACCACATGCAGATTTGCAGTTCCTTAAAAGTAACTTACTTATCAGCTTTGTCAAGAATGAAAAAGTCATTAATGACAAGTGCTTGCAGAAAGAAAAGGAAAAGGGAAAAAAAGCATTAATCTGGGTGATTTAATTTTGACAAAACTGAGTGATAGCAAGCAATATTCCGGGAAGGATGTTCATCCAGCTATTGAAACTCTAAGACAAGAAGTATTCGAAAGTTGTTAAGGTGTGACATCACTCTGAAATTAGCAGGGTGTTTTTTTAAGTTGGTTAGTGTCCTGTTTTTGTTTTGCTTTAGTCTCTTGCAAAATTTGGCCTCTTCATACCAGATTCCCAAGGGTTCAGGCAGGTAATGTGTAAAGAATACCCAAGGCCAAGCTGCCACATATGCCCATCTGTTGGTTGGAATCTCTTTCCAGTAACTGAAATCTATGAGAATCAGGATGGAGCTGAACAACTAAGTTTCTCTTGCAACCCCTTTCAAGAGTGTGATTTGCTCATAACAGCATACCTGGGGGCATCCTTAATTATGGGACAGGTTCTTTTGGCTTATGTCAATCATCTGCAAAATGAAATACATTGTCAGTATTCTTCAGGCCTTTCCATCCTCTTGAGAAACATATTGTTGGGAGGAAACAATAAAAGAGAAAGAATGGTGAGGGGGATGGTAGATTAGTTCAAGTGACCTTGGAGCTGGGAATGTTGAAGCCTGGAGAGCAAGAGTGTGGGAAACCCCATGTATTATGCCCACTGCTGTTTATCCTGTCTTTTTTGTGAAGTAGATTCCCTGTCTAGAGACAACACAGGTATTTCCAGAGACTTGGAGGTGTTCTCATAGACATGTTTGATCTCCCTCTTGGGAGATTGATATAGGATCATAAAAAGCACTGAGGAGATCAGAGCATGGTGGTAAACTCGTTGTGTGCAGGCCCTTGGTAAATGGGTGCACACAGCAGCCCCAGAGTCTGCCAGGAGCCTGGTGCTGCCTGCTCACCCCCTCATGTGTCTCTGCTGCCCAGTTGTTTCTTTGGAGATCCTCCAGTGAGTAAGGTAATGAAATAAATTTATTCTTTGCATTTCAGCCATGGGTTTGGGGTTGTTCTGGCCACGTACCTGTATTGACTCACACATAATCTGTCTTTTGAAATCTCATTTTGGTACAAATGTCATGAATCCCTTCTATTTCTCACCTTGCATAATAATTTTCAAATGTACATGGTTACTTAGTGAAATAAAATTAGTAAAAAATCCAGTTTGGTAGTTCTTATATTCCATTTTATCAGTATTAAATGATAACTGTAGGCATGTAAGCTATAGTGTCACAACCATACAAAGTTTTAGAAGACTAAAGTATTAGCATATCATGTGCATGACAGATTTGGCCAAATCATCTGAATATATTTATGTAAATATGATGTGCTCTGCACTAGAAAGAACAGAATAAATTTAATGGAGCTACTACTACTTCTTAAATTTAAAAAGTAAATTGTGTTTATAGTAGGGTAATAAAAAATTTTCAATCTCCTTGCCACTCCCTGTAACTAGAATATCATGAAATCAAGTTATATGCCTACCTTTGTCTTTATCTTAATTACAGCCTTTGACACCTTCTTAAAACACTCCTGTTTTCCAGCCTTTCACCTTCTCCATGCAATATCTTAATTACTCTTTCAAAAAAGAAGATTAAGTATGACTGCTTTGACCTCCCTTTTTTGTCCCCATTCCTCACACTCTTTCTAAAGCTTCATTGCATTTCAGATCACATTTGCCTTTGTGGTATTCTATCCTTTAGTAGGATATTTTGATATTCACTGCTGGTTTCCCACTTACTTTCTCTTGCTGCTTTTCCACTGCCTTATTGAAAAGAACACACCCTTCTTTCCTTTGTTAGATGCAGGATTTTGTTAAGGTCTAATATCTCTTTAAGAAAATAGCTGAAGACAAAATTTCATTTGCTATTTTTTTATCAGTTCCTCTTAACATCTTCGTTGCCATCTCTTCTTTCATCAAACTTGCCAGCATTTTCTTCCTTAAGATTTTCTGTATGTTCCCCCTCCCTTGAAATATAATAGAAATAAAATCAAATTCCTTACCTTTTTTTTTGAAACCCTGTCAGCTGCTAAGTCCCTGCTAGTGCTATTAAGAAAACTCACGGATGGAGGTAATTTTAGACCTGACTCACTGTGGAGGTCATTTTAGACCCTCCTTTTCTCTTGCTTTTGCTTTGCACATGAGAAAGCATTTCTCTCTGTTTATTGATACCACTGTTTCACCACTGTACCACTGTCTAAGAACCTTCTCTTTCCAAACAGACATTGAAAATTCTCCTACATTCACACATGTTAAACAGTTTGGGCTCTTGTTGTATCTTTCTTGTTATATCTTCCTTAGGAATTATATAATTCTTTTCTTCTGCCAAACATGCAGTCACAACATTTTCCCCAACAATTTTCTTAGTTTGCCTCCTATTGATTCACATAATTGGTTCTCTGCTTCTCTGTCTGCTTCAGATGTCTGTTCTCCTAATCCTTCCTGAATCTCATCCCAGCTTTTAGGTGAATGGTAGAGAATGAGTAAACTCTTTGTCTACAGGAGTATTAGCTTTACACGAGTAGCTGAGATCCTAGCACCCACGTCTCCTAGTTTAAGGATGGGTGGTGTGAGCACCCAATGAAAGAAAGCAAACAAGCACTGAGAGAATAAGATACATTTGAAACATCATTTTTGCAGAGGTGTTATTTCAAAAAAACCCAGATAGTTAGGACTAAAGGAACAAACTAAAATAAAGGAGAAAATCTAATGTAAACAGCAGTTTTCTCCCTCTACTTCAGTAAGTTTTCTTGCTGAATTAATCCAGTAATTCCCAACTGGACAAGTAAATTTTTTCCATTTTATGTATTCAATCCCCAGGCATCTAATTTGGCTTTATGTGTTGCACTGCCAGAACAAGATATCTGAACTATTCTTCTTAAATGTCTGAGTTAATCATGCTAGGTCTGAATTCTAAACCTTCAGATCTTTAGAAAGAAACATTTGAACACTTAAAGGACTTTCTTGGTAACAGCCTGGCAGCCTAGATTTTGGAGCTGTGCAACCAGACTGATTCCATTCTCTCCCTTTCATTTCCCAGAACCATTTCTTTCCCCATGTCTCTTCCCATTTCAGCTACTTTTAATTGTCTGAAAGTCAGTGTCTAGATAGTGGTCAGAGATGGACTCAGAGACCCAGAGACACTTTCCAAACTGAAAAGTAGTAGTTGAATTAGGCAGGAAGAACTGATAGAGAGACAAAATAAACTTGACAATTAGTTTAGACCAAACCCCTGTATTTTTAACAGTTGGCTGTCTAGTTAGTCAAGTGAATTAGAAGAACATCATTATGAGGCACTACAACTATTTCAACAGGATATTGCCTAAAAAAACTATAACCAAGAAGAAATGCAACTCTGTTATTATGGTAAGGGTTCCAACTCTGCTAATGCATTTTTTTTCTCCATGGGGTCAATGAGCCTTGGACTAATGTTGCTATGCCTTGTGTCATACAGGTAGAAACTTTCTGGCTGTGGCTCTGCCAGCAGACTAGACTGAACCAGTGCACAAGGCACCAGCACTGGCAAATGATTCTCTATACTGTTTAACAGGTTTTGGCTTAGGCCAGTTAGCATTTGCTAGACAGTGCCCAAAGAGGGTGTTGTTCCTTTCAGACACTGCTGCATCTTGTGTTTGGGACCAGAAAATGTGGCTGGATGTAATTTCCTTAATGATATATCTTGAACTCTGAAGCTAGCCTAGCTAACCTTTCTCCACACAGCATTCAATGGTCACACTTTAGTAACCCTGTAAAATTTCACTGCTGGACACTCCTGAACATGTTACTGACTTTGACAATACATAGATACAAACAGGATCATGGTATTCTGTACTGGTGTCAAAAGTCACACAACATAACAGCAGATAGGATCATATATCACAAAATTGTTTAGATTGCAAAAGACCTCTAAGATCATCCAGCAGAATCCAGCAATTGCCAAATCTACTAATAAGCCATGCCCTTAAGTGCCACATTAACATTATCTTTTAAATACTTCGAGGCTTGTGACTCAATCGCTTCCCTGGGCAGCTTGTACCAGAGCCTGACAACCCTTTCAGTGATGAAATCTTTCCTGATGTGGGAATGAAATATCAACTGTGTAACAGCTGCAGCCACACTATCAGCTCATAAGTTTCAGATGGAGATTGTGGAAATGGTATCAACAGTTTCCCTGAGACTCTGGGATTCCTACTGAAAACTTTTATGGCAGCTGGGTCTGACAGTTTTCACAGGCCAAGATATAAATCCTGTGATGGGTAACTGGGAGAGTACATGGAGAAGAATGACCAAATCATCGTTATGTGACCTGACACACCAGCTATTGCTGTCATTAGAAGATAAGGAATTTTGTATCTAATTGTCACTTTTTCTTTGTTTGTTGGTTGGTTGGTTTGTTTGGGAGGGAATGTGTTTTGAGAAGATTATTTTGTTACAAGAGTGCATAGCAGAGAAGGGAGTAATGATAGAAAGAAATTATATTCCTTGGAAACCAAGGGAGAACTACATGTTTCCTTTACTTAGGACTGAGGCAAAAAGGCAAAATTGATCCCCAATCTCCAAGTGCCACAGTCTAACCTGATAAGGAATTGTAGAAAGTCTCATTAACTCAGTGTTCCTACAACTTATAAATTTTCTTGCAAATAGCTTAGCTTGTTTTGCTAAACCAAACATGAATAACCTCCAATAGAGCCGTTTGGAAGGTAATTCTAACTGTCTTTATTTATATTTGTATAGATTGGCTTCGTGGCAGGATCTCTTACAATAAAGTGCAGCATAATAACTATCTACTAATGATACTTTGGCTTGAAATATCACCAGGAAGTTTAAATTGGTATCCACCTATTTTTAGCAGAAATAGCTGCAAACAGTTCACAAAATAAGCCCCAGCTGTAATAACAAGAAAAAATTGACATAAACCAAATGCTCACCATGGGTGAATTTCCACCTACTCTTCACAAATAGAATGAGATCATAAACAGTGGGAGGCTGTCCTTTCTCTAATTTTAATTGTTTTATTTTTCAGTTCACAGCCTGATTTGATTGAGAATGGTAGGCAGGTATAATTTAATTTTAGCACTGACCCCCTACAGGATGGATTACGAATGTGATGAGCCCTAATATGAATAGACTGCTTAGTTGTTCATATGCATGCAAAGAACTTGTTATACAATTTATCTTCAGAAACTTCATTTTGCTGTGAAACTTCAGTTTGAAGTTCACCATGTACCCTAGCATAAACTGACCACTATTATGAGCACACACATCTCCTTTGTGGAGTTCACGAAGTGATCTAATGAAGTTTTCCCTTACATACCGTGTGATATATTTATATAATTTGCACCCTCTTATAAGCAGGTCATTGACATGTTTTATGGATTGGTAGGGGAAATAAAATGTGGACAACCATAGTTCATTCCAGAATTGGAACTGAAATGTGACCTCCATTGTAAATCTGATACAGAAGTTCCATTCAATTTTAAAATCAAAGCCTACCTGTCTGAAAATGAAGCATACCTAGGACTTTTCTACTAAATTTCAAAACTATTTTGTAAACTATTCCTGAAGCTAGTACCATAAAAGCAGTTGCTCGTCTTAGAAGTAGGAAGCAAAACAAGCTGCTTCTGTTTAAGATGCAGCATTTACCTCAGGTTTGAGTCTTCTGCTGTTTTTTTCTTTGGCAGTTCAACAGTGATATGTCCATGCTTTTACTGGCTTCTCATCAATGATGATACCATATCAACTGTTCTGTTCCACTCAATGCCATCACCATCCTTGGCAGCCTCCAAGGAACACTTCTGAAACCCAGTAAACCTGTTGATAGGCAAGAGACCAATGAAGAGCATGAAGCCTTACAGAGAAAATAAAAAAAGAAATTGTGGAACATTATTAGACTAACAGCACTGTAAGCCCCTGCTATGTGTGTAAATTGTTTTTACATCTGAAAACATGATAAAACTGTACTGAGAATAATAGCTAATGTTAGATTTTTTTGATTTCCCTCCACTTTTGACCTGCTGAGATCTGGATTTGAGCACATGATCTCACATCTGCCATCCATATAGAATCTGTCTGTAGAAAATGACTGAAATATTGCCTAGAATTACTTTAAAATGAGAATTGTTGGAATTAGAATTAATTACAAATCCCCAAGACACCTTAGTAAAATTCAAATAGATAATTAAGTATGTAATATTTTCACAACAGAACTACTTATCTGTGTGTGTTCAAGGGTGAAGATTGAAGGAAGGGAAGACCCCAGAATATGCCCAGAATTCTCCATGTGCATGCAGCACAGCAGTACATATTGTGCATATGAACTGGAAACAATTTCCGATGGTGCCAGGGATCTGCAGCACTAACACACACTATAGTTTTACTAATCTGCCAATGTCTCAAATAAAATCTTTGGCAGAGCTCTTGCACAGGGCACAGATACACAGAAAAAGTGTTCTGGAATAAGCATTGGCTGTTTTATTTTCTACGTTTGCAAGTCACTAAAAAGTGTTTTCTTTCCTTTAGACAACAGATTTTATTAACTTGCTTATATACCACTCTGTGACTTTAAGCAGTGCTCAGGTTGGAATTTTCTTCCACCATTTTTTCCTCTTGTATGCTTTAGGTTTCCATTTGTACAATAAACAACTCCATTCTCACCTCACAGATTATTTGGCAGAGAGAAATGAGAGTTATTTTATGCAGTAGCCAGGTGAACTTCTGTAAACATTTGGTTTCCTCTGAGATATTTCCATATCCCAAATACACAGCTATCAGAGCTGTGTTAAAGGTGGAATACATTGCACAGGAGGTGAAATGTAAAGATGAAGTTGACAGCATGTTTAAACTAGTACCTTTGGGGAAATAAGGTCCAACACCATAAATTAAAGACAGATTCAGGCTACATTTTGAATATCATTGGAGACATGCCTTCAGCAAAGAAATACAGGAAGGCCTGCATGAAAACCTTGGAGGGAACAAGGCTAGGAAAAACTGAAAGCTAAAAGAAAATAGGAGGCCTAAAATATGCATATAAGGTAAAACAGTTTAGATTCCTTTACACCCAACTTCTAACAATTTCTCCACTGCTAGGTAGATGTGTCCCTAGCGTGCTGAAGATCTGGTGGCTGCATAGCACTTGTAATTTGTAGTTATATATTGCTTCGGATTTAGCTTACATTCTTAGTGGTTTCAACTCATCCTTCTCACTGTGTGTTTCACAACACCAAGGTCTTTGTATCCTTGTCATCTGGAAAGCCTTTGAAGAATATGTGTGGGCATCTCCATCGAGGTCGCATGACTGGCTTTCCTCTGGGTGGTGACATGAAGGACAGACCTTCCTCTAGTAATGACCCTCCTGGGACCCTTCACCTGCAACCTGGGCTCAGCTGCTGCCCAGTCCTGGCTGCTCAAACATGCTCATATACACAGCCTCTAAGGAGGGAGCAGCAGCAGGCAAATGCATTGATTTTAACAGGGCAGAAAGGAACTTAACTGAGACTCAGAAGTTGTTACAGCTCTAGAGGAGACTGAGCCTTGCTGTATTGTCTGAATGCTGTTAGATGATGGTTCTGTTCACATGTGGCACTGAACGTGCACAGCCCCCTGGGGAAACATCACACTGGGGTCTTTTGGGGTTAGTCTTACACACGTGTCAAGCCAGGACTGTTCTGAGCTTCAAGGAGGAGGCAGTGAGCTACCAAGCCAGGCAGCAGGCTTTCTGGGGCTCAGCTGAACTATGAAACGAGCTGGCAGACCACCATTACTACTACCAGTATTCAGAATGGCTTACATCTTGTTGCAAAAACATTCCTTCCCCTCCAGGAAAGATAACTACCACCTTAAGATACCCCTCCAGTCATCAGCCTTCACACAGCTTTTGTACATGTTCATGTTCATAAACATGCAAAAATAGCCTTTGGACCTGAGGAAACAATACTGCTAACATCCTTCCTGTTTTGTGGGGCAAAATTTTAATCAAAATGATTAATAATCTCAGGTAGTGAAGAATGCTTTATCATCTTGTTACCTAAATGCAAGATTTTAACTCCTTGCCTGCCCTAGTGCTGCTAAAGCATATTTTCTACTGGATTTATTTATCCTGTTCATCAGGAACTATTTTTCTAATGGGTTTTACAAAACTATTTAAAAATACAAATTTCTTCTTATTTAGGCACTGCTACTAGACATCTTTCTCTGCTATAACAAAACTACCAGCAAATCCACGAGATCTTGCCCTTGCTTCTCCTTATGAAGACTTGCTTTGTTCAAAGTGAATTGCATGACTGACAATCTCAGCACATCTGTGCTCTTTTTAATGCTGCAATATGCTGTTTAAGAGAGATATTCTTTCTGCTGCCACAGCCACATTTAATAGGGACATGGGAGACATTTGGAAATAGGCAGCAATGTTGATTCCTAGATTTTTGGCCAGGAGGCAGAGTGCACCTAAAGCATTGCTGATTAATTTCAACAGATACCATTTTCTATAGAGGTAGCCTGCACCCAGTGGGCATCCTAATAATAGCAGGAAGAGATGACCCTCGCCAAAGGGTGAGGGAAAAATTCAATCCATTCAGCAGTCAGACAGATTTCCACATTTGGTTTTACATGTCCCCTTTGTAATTGTTCAGAAATACAACTTTACAGAGAAAGGCAGTGCACGCTCTACGTGTTGCATTATATCAGCTTTTTGACTGAAAGTAGCCTACACTTGTTTCATCCCAGATGAAAAGCATTATATTTTCAAAAGAGGAGCTGATTTTGAGTGAGTTCATTCTGCCAGAGAAGTTTTCATAAAGCCATGCTGAACAACTTGCAAATGTGAACTAAGTTTCCTGTCTTTGGAACACAGCAGGCAAAGTCTGAAACACATTTTTCTGCAAGTGATAGCTTTGAAAGAAAAGCATATGGGCTTCCTGTTTTACTGTCCCTTTGTCCCATTGCTAAAGAGATCTTCAGCCTCTGTGACACAGCAGTAAGAGGGAGGTGAGGTACAGTGGTGTCAACACGAGCAGGGGGGCTTGAACGCCATTTTTCTAATCCTGTCTGAGAGAAATCAAATTAAAAACATCTCTGGGCTACATAGTGCATAATGTCACTGCTTTGGCTCAGAGGAAGTGCTGAGGAGTGCAGCCCAGCAGGAGGCAATGTGCTGTCATTGGAACCAGCATGGATGCTCTTGAACTCCTGTGAGCTGTCTGACAGTGGGGCTCTGAGGACAGTGAGTGTCCCTGTCTCCAGCTAAAAAGCTGCAGCTTTGGAGAAGCAACAGCATGTTTTTGCCCCAAAGCATTGCATTATGCATAGTCCTTTCAGTCCTTTTTCTGTTCCTTTTTCCTCTTCTCATCCCCTGCCTTTGTTTCCCACTGACCCACAGTCAGCTACTCCCACAGGCTTACAACAGTGCTTACATTGGCCCGGAGTTTCAGCTTCTGGCTTAGTAATTCTGCCATTGTCAGAAAGCACAAAGTGCATCTGAGGATTTGGACTGAAAAGGAGGAATCAAGCTAGTCTCTTCCTTGATCTATGGTTGCTTGAGTGCCTGACTGATACCCTTGGGTAGATGAGAGTGGCCTGCAGGCAAACAGCCTTGACTAACTTGCAGCAGATGCCAAGGGCAGCAAGGTCAGCTGGACATTGCCAGTGCATGAGGAGATGCTGGATGCCACTCAACAAGAACTTACCTCCCAGTTGTGTGCCACTGGAGGAGCCCCACAAGTTTGGGTGATTCTTCTGGATGATGGCTGCAGTACCAGTGGGTTCTGAAGCAGCGTGTAAGCTCTCTTTTTCATGATTATAATGCATTAGACTGAACAGCTCTAAGACCCAATTCTAAGATGCAAAAACATTATGCTTAGGTGATATGTTTAATTCATGTGTGTACTTGCAAATGTGACTGGCAGGTTTCATTGTCAAAAGGACAATGACAGTGTGCTCCGAGCTCTAATTGGAGAGCAATAACCTGAAATGCTCATGTATGTTGCATATTTACCTTCAAATTTCAAAGGCTATGGGTGCTTCCTTCTACTTACAAAGGTTTAATTGGCCACTACTTAAATGGAAATCAGGGTATGTAAACAGATATTTGCAAGAGTAGGTTCAGCTCTGTACTCGTTTGAGTTGAGTTGCTGTGCAAAGTAAATAAATCTAATCACTTCTAAATATAGAAAGTGTGATGTGGTAGAGTGCAAGAGGGAATAAAAAATATTTAGGAATATATTTCCTGTATCACCTTAGAGAGTAATGAACATATACCCCACCTTGAGACTCTGCTCTAAAGAAAAAAAAAACAAAACACAAAAACCCCCTGAGACATTAAGACCCCCCAACTCCAACAACAAAAAGTACTGTCATAGGTTAAAATCATTAAATTTGGGATAAAACTTAAATACCGGCATTTTCTTATTTCTAATACTAACTGTAAGAGCATAGGCTGCATCTTTTTACCTTTGTTTTCCTTGTATTTGAAAGCGAGTTTTGGCAGCATTTATTGCTGAGCATTTCTCAGCAATAGAGTGAAATTATCAGAATCTGGCCTACTGAAACTACCTCTAATCTAAGTGGAGTCAGAAGGTCTTCACGACATTTCAAGAGCAAATTTGTAAAACTTGAGAGACCTGTTTTGTTCATGAGATAGAAATGAGAATTTAGCACTGAGTGCTTGATTGAAACTGAAAATTGCCTGTTAATCACTAATGTTGATATCGAATCAGTGGGTGGGAAAGTGATTGTTAATACTTCTTTTTCTTTACTTCTTTATTTTCCACACACAGTTATTTAGATGAATTTGTTCTAGAAGGCTGTTGTGCCTCCTTGGCTCCTGCTTTCCTTGAGAGCTTGCACTGGCCTGGTTTGTATATATATACTTTACATTTAGAGCCTGACATGTAAGTGGAGATTGAATTAAAAACAACGTGACAGAATGGAGATTAACTAAAGTGATTTGAAAGATAAATGGGTACAACTTCAAAGCATACAGTTCTGGGCCACTTTGTCTCGGCAGCATTTTCCTTGTTCCAAGACTTGTCCTCAGGGGTTTTCCCTATCAGCTGCTGTGGCTGAAGCTGGATGCTGAACAGCGACAGCTCCCTGAGAATGTTCTGGTAAAGAGCAGTGCAAAACAGCTTCCCTTTCACTTTCAGGACACAGCAGCTATCCTGCATGGAAAGAGATTAGGACCTTGTTTTCTGCTGCTATGTTTATATCAGAGATATAAATTTTTCACTTTTTTTTGGTGTTTGGAGAATTCTGTTTAAAACTCAGAAGTTTCTAAGGGATCAGTCTCATGCATCTAAGGTCAGAATTAATTTGGTGGCAGCTATTTCTACTGGGGGAGAAATTTATTCTTGAATCAAGGGGGCATGAGGCACTGTTTTTGTGCTAACTAAAATGATTTCCATAATATGAAGGAATTCTTTATCCCTTTCTTCTGCTCCATTTTCATAAAAATTTGAAGTAATTTACTTAAGGACTCAGGTTCCTTCAATTCCTACCTCAGATCTAAGAAACATTGTTTTTCCAAGCAGGGTCTGTGAAAAGAAACATGCATTTCATCATGCATCTTTGACTATTTTCAAAGCAGATTTCCAGAGAGAAGTTGGTATTTCAAAATCTGCTTTTTAAAAAAGACTCGCTAATAAGGAGAGGGCATATATTGCCTGACTGAGCAGCAAAGCTCTTTATTTTTAATAATGGACAAACTTCAGCATAAGTCTATGAAGATAGATTTAACTATTAGAATAACAATATGGAGGTTTTAGAAGCAAATGGCTTTTTAAAAATTCAAACTCAGTCAAATTTGTTTGGCTATTCTATATATGAATGAAGGCTCCCATTTTAGGGAGATAATTCAATATGTCTTCTGTGGCACTATCCAGACATTTAGAATAAAGCTGCTACTTGAGGAGGCTGCTGAATCAGGGTAAGAAATAGCAAGTGCATTGCCATGTGCTGCAATAAATATCTTTAGGGTCTGTGGCACAACTGAGAATGTTTCTTAATAGGATTGAACCCTTCTCCTCCACATTCACCCATTAAAGACAGAGGGATTGTTAACATCCTTCAGTCTAATTTTTCAATACCCTTCACAAAATATTTACATTTTGTGTTTTTTTACTATTTTAACCTCTCTGAGCACAGTGGTTACCACATATGCTCTCCTGTAAACAAAATCTTGCTAGCATTAAACATACAAAAACCAAAAATTTGTGTCGCTTCTCAAGAAACAAACACGGGAATCTACTGAAGTGCATTTATACACTCTCAATTAGCACACTTATTAAGAACCATTTTGAGCAAACTAATGAACTTTTTGCTTCTTGGACAAGATAAAATTTACAATGGAAAATGAATAAGCAGAGATGGTGTATGCCACTGAATAACAGAGCTGTGTGAATGGCTCCAATAAAAATCATTTTCCCCTGCTCAGAAATGATGGATTTTGTTCTGCTGAACTTGAATAATAGTGTTCGTTGTAATGCACTCCTTAGCCCTCTAAGTGGCTAGTAAAAATTAATCTTCAACAGCAATGAGCAGTACTGGGGTGATTCTTCTGTTCTAAGATTAAATTGCTCAGACTTTAAGTTCTTGCAAAAGACAGTGGAATATGCTACATCCTGTTTACCAGGTGTTTTAGGAGCAATCAGCATGAAGGCATTGAAATTAAGTCATCAAAAAATATAAAGGCATGCTGTGAAAAACCAGGGGGACTTTTAATTCATGGCATTAATTTGCAAACCTTTGATTCATTTTGTGTTTAAATTATTCTTTTGTTTTCTTTTAGAAATAAAATAAAACTGAATGTGAAATAATATGAAATAATCGCTCTCAGACATTTCCCTGCTGCAGTTGCTAATATAGTCTAATATTTGGGGGGCTTTCACATGTTCTCTTAAAAAAGTTGACGGTGACCTTACTCTCATGGACCTGTACTGTAGTGATAATTTAGAATTGCTTATGTCTTTTGAATACGTGGAACTTAGAACAATTATGCTTCTGTTGTAGGTGCTTGTGTTGATGTTAGATAAGATAAATATGACTTTATGCATAAACTGTTATTTTGGGTGACATCCTGCCATGACACAACAAAATAATGATGACTAGACACTATCAGGTGTATACTACGAAAAACTGAGACTAATTCATCCTGTGGCTAATGGGACCATGAAATTACTTGCATGGGGTTTTTACTGTTAAGGTCAGGGCTGTCTTTCATATATTAGAAAGAAAAAGGGACCAGCGGTAAGAGGTTTTCTTTAGTTCAAAACTCTGTCTTCAGAGCTGGATGTCCAGGTTTGTAACCTGGTTGCATCATGGTTGATTGTGTGGAGATATCCTGTTCATACAACACCACTAAATCTGAGTGAGCAGACCTTAGCTGATCAGCAGGCAGCTAAGGAAGGCAGAAGAGAAGTAACAGGAGGGAGGAAAAAGGCTCCAATGGAGCTATGCAACTGATAACATGATTTTTAACAGCAGGTTTATAAGGGGGCACAAGACATAAATAGCCATTAGCTGAACAAGTTCCTCTGTGAATGTGTATCTGAAAGAGGTAGAAATTATCATTGCTGTTTTCAGCTGATTTTTTTTAGCTCTATTCTGCTTTAATAAAAATAACCTTTGTAATGTATGCATGAGCATGAAGAAAAAGGAGACATGAATATTGTACTGACTGAATTGTTTTTAATAATAAAGAAAATAAACCAGATTTAGAGGAACATAGAACAGCACGCATGCTGCCAAAATATCCTGCCATTGTTGCTATATTATGACCATTGGGTTGTTAGCTGTGCTTTATATTAATGCATAAATACCAATCTGCCAGTCTGATGTCTCATTAGTAGTATCTGACTCAGAATTTCCAGTTATTCTATTTTGAACAATATTTTTTTTCAGTTCTATAAAACCTCTCACCTTCTCATTTGTTTTGGAAAAATAGAAGGAAGAAAGTCTGTTTGTATGAATTTTCTCAATTCTGCTAAAAAAAAGTGCATCTTTCTTGTAATCACTGATACAGTTACTGTGAAGCGTTCTGTAGTTATAATGGATTTGTTCCAGAAGTTTTGCTGAGATGGTCCAATCCCTAATCCTTGCTCTAAATTGTTTCTTTTGGTACCACATCACAAAATTAATCTTTCCATTTGCTTTGCACTGAATCGTTTAACAGTGTGTGAATCCGTTTAAAGAACCAGGAGGCAAAGTTTTTGATAAGAGCTAGCTGCAACTAAACCCTAAACCAACCTGCATATCTTCTTTGAGAATAAGAAAATAAAATTTTTGGGAATGACAGGTTTGGCTGAGCTTTTAGTTTTTCTCCTTCCTTTCTGCCAGAATATACAGTCCATTTAATACTTTTCTTTCATTTTGAATATATTTTCTGTGCGGGTGGCTTAGAGACATGACCTGAACAGTGGTCATTCTGGTCACTTGTTTATTCCACTGATTTGAAATAACATTATGGTAACAATGCCCAACATGTAGAAAAGCAATGGCAACAGCAAGGTATCTGCTGAGGATCTGGGGGTGGATTTAAACATCATGGTGGGGTCATTAAAGTACTCTGGATGGTAGTTTGATCATTGAGTAAATGTTTATACTAAAAGTAAAGAGTATCTGCCTAGCCCTTTGAGTCTGATCACACTATGATGGTAATATTAATGATGAAATCTGTTGGTTTCATTGAGTCCACTCAATGGACTGTATGAAATCAGTAGAGATAATATTTGTTGAATTCTTGCACTGTTGGAGCCTGTCTTGGAACTGATGCTGCAGTCAGGCACAGGGACTGAGAATACTGTCAGTTGGAGAAACTGAGGGAGTGCTGGAAATGCACTATTCTGAGAAAGTTAGACTAGAGAAGATTGGCTAGCCTGTAATTCGAATAAAACGCAGTAAAAAAGTCTTAAATGCTAGAAAGTTATTTTATATTAACTAGTCTTGTATCAGCTAGCTTGGTTTAAATAAAGAAAATAAGGCAAAATTAACTGCAGTTATGTGTAATATTTGAAGTGGGAATCATCTTGTCTAGCTTTCAGGGTGTGATTCACTCCAGGGGTAGTCACCTGGACTCAGTTACCCATTTTTTATCTACATGTCAGTGAGATGTTTAAAGTCCCACTCCGGTCAGCACTGTAGATATACCACCTGTAAAATTTTCACCTTTTGGGGTTTTCCTAAGACCAAAAGCCTCCTCACTCTCATGGTTAGGTCTAATCCTGTTCTTGCTTTTCTTCCCTGGGAACTGTAGATGAAATACACTGTTAGTTCTTAACCCAGAGGATATAAAATCTTTTGAAATGTTGAATTTGGTTTAGCCCTAGCAAAGTGCAAGTGAAAGATTATTGCAATCAAGATCCATTTTTTTTCTCAGTTAGCCCAGTTCAAGAAGTCTTTATGTAGTTCGTTGTGGAAGAAATTACAAAGTAGGAGGAAGAACTAAATATTTATTGAAAATATTTTAAAATTATGATGATGTTAGCAAAATTGAGTGTTACTGTAACAAAACCAAAAAACATAGTATTTTATAGCTTGCAGAATCCTAACTAAATGTCAACATTTCCCTGCTTGCAGGAAATCATGCTGAGGGAAACCATGTAGATGTGGAGTAAATTTACACTTAAGCTGACACTCTTGGTTACCTGCAGCCAGTTATCCTCATGGCTGGGTTATTATAACACTGGGGCCCATCACGTCAGTTTACAAGCTTCTCACTGCACTAAATGGAGCTAGAAACTAATCAGAAGATGCAATTGTCCTCCTGTGACAGAATAACTCAGGATGAATTTAATCATCATTGCAGTCAAATGGGTGCACACATTCTAACACCAAGAAAATAGTTAAACATCTGCTTTATGTAGAGCAGCAGGGTTCATGTCATTGGCTGCATCGATACATTTCTTCAACAGAAGTCTCAGGAGCATGGGAGTACACGGTGGATTTGACCTTTTTTTCTCTTTTTCCTTTTCTCTTCCATTATGTCTTTATGAACTCACTGGAGTTGACAGATTATTTTCTTTGTTTGTTTGTATTCTGAAGTGTCTCATGATATAGTCACCTAATTTGATAATTACAGCAGATGAGATAAGCAGAAATTCCTAGACAACCTGGGGCTCTCCTCCTGGGGCTGCTCTTACAAGTTCAGTTTTTGGAAGGAAAGAAAATCTGGTATTAAGAGAATGGCTTGGGGGATGTGGGGCTGGAGACTGTTTATGAAAACACATCTGAGTTACTTTTAATGACTTGATTTTTATAGCATAGTTGGTTTATGTTTCTAAATTATCTCCAAATAGGTAGCAATATATTTTAAAATTATGAAATTTTCCTATTCAGTTCCAAAACTGGACCCCTGGATATTATGATGAAACCTGTTGTTACAAGCCCAGCTAGAAGTTGAAGCAATACTGCTACACAGAGATAGGAAAACTTGAACTAAATTGGAGAAGAACTTTATATGAGTGTCTTGATTCATGCCAAAACTTGTTTGATCTAATTTAGGATTAAGCATCCTTCACTGGTAAAATTCTTAAGCCATTGGGGGAAATTTCAGCCCCATAGATAATCTGTGTGGAAAAGAAAGTATCAATTCTTTGAGCCTTTTTAGCTCTTTCCCTTATAGGTGCTAAAATACCTGCGAGAGATTGTCTGGAAAGTGTTATATTATATTATTTTCTATTTAGAAATAAATTTACGTAGTTAAATCTTTGTCTGTTGAGCAGAAAATGAACTCCTTGGGGCATACATCTGATGCCAGCAGGAATGAGTAATTTAGAACTTGAAGCCTGTACTTCCTCCCCAGAGGATGTGGGAGATATATAAAAGTACTTTAAAAATTATCCTTCACATTTGCATCTAGAGGAAAATACAGCAGCTCCAATTTATTTGATTTGTTCATTAATTGCTCAGCTAATGCTTGGAAAAAAAGACAACAGGAACAAAATGTAACCAGGCAACTCACCAGGCGGCATTGTGAAAAATTTTGAGCTACTAGGAGAGTGGATGGAACACAGAAAATGTTTTGCATGCTAATCCAAAATAAACATGAAAGAAAAATCAATTCATATTTAGGTCTGTAATCTTTAGCAGTCTTACCCCATAGCATATGGGAAAGAACAAGAAAAAGTGTGCTTGTGTGGCACTGGAATGGACAAGCAATTTTATGAAAGCCACCCCTATGTCATAAGATGCATTTGATACAAGAGCACTTTATACCTAATAAATATGGTACAAAATTTTTGTACAGTCCTGCTACTCAGACAGACATGTGAGTTCAGAAGCGTGGCAACCGTATCTAAACCACCTGTAAGGTGGATGGCTAGTTGGAGATCACCGAGCAGTCTATTTTATTTAAAAGAGTGAGTTTTCTTCTAGAAATCTGATATCTGTTTTCAAGTCATGCCGTCTGTTACTTGACTTGTTTCCGCAATAGCTTTTCTATTCAACTTGCATGTGTAAATATCATAGCCTAATTTGGGATCACAACCAGTTAGTTTAAAGAACTTTTACACAAAGCTATGGCACACAAGTTTGTGAGTTGTTACCTGCAAAAAACCAAAACACCAAAACCCAAGAAACTCCAGCCTTTTCTAGTTACCTTTTTTGTTGTTGATGAAAAGTGCTATCTCAGATTTCTCCTATTCTCATAATTCGTTGGCATTCCTGACATTCCTAGCTCCACCAGCATAGATTTACATTCACTTGGACCTACTTACCTCTTTATTACTTAGACTGGGATGTCTTTGCCTGTAAACATTATAGAAAATTGTAAGAATGGCACATATAAAAATTCTCTTTCAGAAAACTTCTACACACTGGGGTAGATGTGTCAAAGTAAATTGTGACTCCATGTGCTTGTCATATGCAACAACCTGACTGTCCCAGCTTTCCAGACATTGGTCATGGCATGTGGATTATACCTGATGAGCTAATAGCAGTTTTCTGTGGGTCTTTATCATTAAGGTTTTTTGCTTTTCCTCAGTTACAATCCCATTCTGCACTGTCTTTGATCTGGAAACAACCCAACTAATTTCTAATTTATTATTTACTTATTTATTTTTATTTATTAAAATCTTTCTTATATATTTAATTTAAGGTGAGGGGTTTTGTTTATTTTGTTTTGATTGGTTGGTTTTTTACTACTGTGATACATCTTTCAATTTAGAGAACTTCCTGCAATATTTATAGCCATCCAACTCTCTGTCAGAGAGATAAGGCAAAGACTGAAAATAAAGAAAAGATAGCATCCTTATTCAAGCTAAGTTGTATGCCCATGGAGAGGAAAAAGTAGTTTCAATACCAGAAATACATTGTACCTGATTTGAATAGTAGTGGAATAATGCAAGCATATCCAGGTTTCAGCCTGCAAGGGTTGACATGAACAGCTCTTCTTTCCCTTTCTTTTTCTGGAAGACCAGACACTGGACATTTCTACGGATGGATAGTGGCCATCCCTATTAGAAGAAAGACATCTTTCAGTTTAAAAGTTTTGATTACCAAGTTAATGTCAAATATTTTGTCAAATTTTAAGTCAAGAAGAAAATTTATCCTAGTTCCAAACAGAGCTTTGGAGGTTTTCACTCTCCTCTGTAGGGTGGACTGTGGTCTATCATCTGAATATTGTCATCTATTATAATCTCTGTTACAGGAAGGGCCTGTGACATCAGTGGCACATATAATGTTTACTTTTTCTCCCTGCAGCATATACTGGGTTCAAGGCTTTTGTACCCTTTTACTCAAAGTCCTTATCTCTGGTGTTTTGGGGTGTTTTGTGGATTATGTTATGGAAAAAGACTCAGGCTGTGATGTTTACCATCCTGTGTTTCTACTTTCTGAAAAGTCAGAAGGGCTTGATATGTTGTATTGAGGATGATATTGTCTGATTAAATGGCTGTATCTACAGTGGAGTTGTTTAAAAGAGAAACCCTGGACTTCATTTAGAGTCAGTGAAGAAAACTAGTTGTGTACTGTATGAAGCAACTCATTCCCCACTAGACACTTGAAATTGCTCAAATCAATTATTCTCTACGAGTGCCTCATAACTGCAAAGGAAACACAGGATGACTAGCTGAGATGCAGACATACAGGATGGGATTCAGTTGCTCATATATAGGCTCTTAGTACCACTGACAGTTTTTATTATCCAGAATATCCACATAGGCTGTAAATTTGTCACAGATGGCAAGATCCATATCTGTTTGATGGAAGCTAAAGGGCGGAAATGATACTTTTTGGAACTTAAAGCAACAGAAAATAGCCCTGTTTAGATGATTAAATTGTACATTTAGTGTGCTCCTTCTGAATTTTACTTCTACTGTCTCCTTTCCTTTCAGCACAGCTGCTTGGGTAAAAAAAATAAGGTTATTTTGTCTGTTCTTTTGGAGTGTCAGTGTTACTATTTTCTAGGAAAAAAATGCTTTTACTACTATTGTTAGAAACCATGGAAGCACTTCAGAATGGTCATGTAGGAATTAAGGTTTTTCCCCCCAAAATTGTGGCAGGATCAATAGCTTTAGTGAAGTACATCTCCACCAAAGCACACAGCAAACAGGAGGAAATGGGAGCCACTGTGCAGCAGGAAAACGATGACATAGTCACGATCACAGAACCATGGAGGGATGACTCAGACAACTGGAGTGCTGCAATGGATGGCTGTTAATTCTTCAGAAGGGAGAGACAAGGAGGGAGAGCCCTGTATGTGGGGAAGTGTTTTGACTCTCTGGGGCTTCATGATGGTGATGAGAGGGTCGAGTGTTTATGTGCCACAATCAGGAATAATGCTAACAAGGCAGACATCTTGGTGGGAGTCTGTTATAGCCCACTTGACATGGGTGAAAAGGCAGATGAAATATTCTATAAGTTGAGGTTTCAACTTATCAGCAAATTACAGAGTCAGAGTCAGCAAATAGGATCAGGGGAGATTTAGATTGGATATTAGGAAAAGTTTGTTCACACAAAGGGTTGTAAAGCATTGGAACAGGCTGCCCAAGAAAGTGGTGGAAGTAAGCATTGCTGGAGGTGTTTAAAAGTCATATAGGTGTGGTACTTGGGAATATGGCTTAGTACTGGACTTGGCACTGATAAATTTATGGTTGACTCGATGCTCTTTGAGGTTCTTTCCAACCTTAATGACATACCTCAGTCTGGTGTACCACTCAGAAGCTCAGAAGCAAAAATTCATAGACAAACCAAAGTTTTACTGCTTCAATGGGAATATGCTTGAGTCTAGCAGTTAAAGACTGAGGCCTGGCAAAATCTTTACTGTATGCCATTTTATGCCCAGAAATTACATGGGTGAGTTTTTAGAATTAAGTCTTGCTGTCTACAATCTTATTTATCTGAAAGTTAATCACTCAGAGAAAATCTTTGATATTCACAGGAGAGACATGTCTTGTCTGAAAGATCATTCGTTTTATCACAATTTTGAGAGCTGAAGTGTGAGGAAACACCTATGCTAACCTGTATGACTTGAAGCTAGATGTGCAAGTCTGATCAAAGCACTCAATATTTTCCTTGCTAGAGAGCAAGAAATATGCCTAAAGGGCAATTAATTTTATCCTAAAGTATGTCTGTAAGGTAAATCAGATGATTCATCTTCTAAAAATGCATATTCCTAGCTGTTTACCAAGAAGGATACTTTAAGGTACTGCTAGAACTTCAGTACATAAGTATTAAAGGCCTGAGGTTGGTTGGGATGAATCCCACTCTAGAATGCATAGGCTGAGTTATCCTTACTGTTTTTCGGTTGTCTCTTCAAAAAGTTTAGAGAATTAGCTTTACAGGGTTACTTAATGTCTAGGTGACCAAATTTGAGGAACTAAATTACTTTCAAAATGAAACTCAGGTTTTAAATGCATGCACGATCTTTGCTACATATAGAAAAAGAAAGGAGAAAAAAAAAGGTAAATTAAACAAGTTCCATAATGTGCCATACTGTCCAGTAAGAGTTCATGTCATGATATATTCCTATAATAAAAATATAAATCCCAAACCACAGTAATTTTGCTTGAAGTGGGAAATTTCTCCTCCCCAGTATCCTGTACAAGGCATTGTCAAAAAGAAAATCCTCATTAAAAAGTACTGAAATAATGCATCCCTTGTATCAGGGTTTTCATGCCTATGACACCTTTAACAGTAGATGCTTGGCATCAAGACAAAAGAGATCGGCATTACTTATGTCTGACAGGAACTGTGTAACATATATTAAGTTCAGTAACTCAGCCAAAGAAGTTGGAACATTTTTTTTTTTCATTAAAAAGGAATTAAAACTTCATTCATGAATTCATGAATTATAGCTTGTCATGATGCATCTAATGTATTTTAAGTTGTGCTCAGGGAACAACAGTAGAGCCTCCATTTTTAAATGACAACCTGCTGCTGTATTTAAAGTCTTCCCAGCTTCCACCAGGGTTCCAAGACAGTGTTGCTGGCTTGCTTTTTCTTTCTTTCTTCCCTTTCTTCTTTCTTTCCTTCTTTTCTTATCTTTGGGGTTGGGGAATCTGCCACAATAAACTGGAAAAAACCCATTCTGTCAAATTGCATGCCCTGCTGCTTCATCACCATTATTATACTGAGGTTTTACATTAAAGTACCCTGGATTTTAAATTGAAAGTCAAATATAATTTGCCACTAGAAACATGAAGTGAGTGACTAGAAAAGCTGATAGCTAGGCACAGCATGACAAATTGGTATCTATCTAATAATGAGCCTTACAAGGTCATGGATCACTACGAAACTCTCACTTCTTTGTAAGTGGAACTGGACTACATTGTGTCAATTGTTGTTTCAGGGGAAAGGACAATATATCTTAGATTGGCCCATATATTTTCAGAGCTACAGCTCTGGTACAATAGGACCCTTCTGGATAGAAAAGAAAACCAGGGAAGGCAACAGAGAAAGGAAGGGTGAGAAAATTTGTAGTTCCACAGACACACTCTCAGGATAAATTGTGGACAAAAAAACTGTTTCAGCATGTATGTTTATGTTTTAGAGAGGGAAAAAAAAACCCAAAAGAAAGAAAATATTTATAAGTTATTTTGAAAAGTCTTTAAGTAAGTTGTCATTTAATGCAATTTTAAAGTAAATAATGAAATTAATTTTGTGTCAACAAAAAAAGGAGAGAAACACCTGTGTTCCTAAACACAAAGTAACGTTATTAATAAAGATCGTTACCACATTTGAAACATGCAAATCACTTCTCAGCAAGTATTAGTCAATAGAGACCTAGTGGGACAGATAAGGGTATGACTATTTATACCACAAGATAGATGATTTGATAGCATCATCCCTTAATGACATATCCATGGAATTTGTGCAGCTGGCAAATGTTGCCCTTTGAGACTTACACTCAGCTGAGATCATTTACTTGGAGCTGCTCTTCTGAGACACAAAGACCTTTCTCAGTTCATCTTATGACATTATTTTTATATGCCTTTATGAGACATTGTGTACGATTCATGCACCATAACCCTGGCATCTAAAATGTAGTTCATTGTGTTCATTTTTACAAGTTCCTTTGCACCACTGTAGTGAAATGGATAGATATCATCTTTTGGATACGTTAAGTTCTAGGCAGAGATTATTTTATTACAAAATAAGCCTCTAAGGCAGATCACATTGTCTGCTAGAAACTAGAAGGACTTCTTGCAATAAGGATAGCTTAGAGTGGAATCTGACTTTGTCACCTGTCCTTTAGATGTCTGAAGCTAGACAAGAGGATTCCCAGAATAGCTGCCTCTCATCTGTCTCACCTAACAGGAAAATTGAAAACCAGTGAGAACTGGAAATTCATTGTAGAAATAAATATTCACGTATTTGTGAAGGACAGAGCTGGAAGATATATGGTGGGGACAGAAGAGGGACACTGGCGATAGATAGGTTTCAAGAACCTATGGATTTGGTGGGTTACTGGAGGACCCTGTCTGGCATCTGCTATTCTGAGACAAACAGAAAATGAAATTTAGCAAAAATAACCTAAAATGCCCATGCCTCATTCAACCAGACCAGTGATCACATGACTTTTGTACAGAGGACATAGAATTTTACTGGCACATTAGTTGTGATTTTTTGTTTCTCTCTTGTCTAAGAAATAGGATAGTTGCAGCACTGCCAAAGTAACAGCGAAGATGTCTTCCTGTGTGTGTGCTGTGTGTTGAAAATCAAAATGCATAAGTTGTAATTATGTTAACAGTTCTAACTATGGAGTTTGGCTTTAAAAAGTATCTTGTTTAATCTATTTCCATGTTGGAGGTCTCTTGTTTAATCTCTGCTATGTCAGGTAAAAGGGAGGCAACTACAAAAGCAGAGGCTGCGAACAGCCCTCGGTATTTGAAATGATTGTGATTTTATTTCCTGGGCAATGAACCTTTCAAATGCTAGGAGTCTGTTAGCTGGAAATGGCTGATGTTTTTTCTGTAATGCACAAAAGAGACACGTTGTTCTTTGCCTCTTGATTCTACTAGTTTTGCTGGTTTTCTTTAACCCACAATAAACCCCACATAATACATTGGAGAAATAACCCAACCTTTGGTGCAATGATGTAACCTAAAATTCACTGAAATAAATATAAAAGGCCATTGCTGATTAGTGCTGAAATAGATCTCTAACTTAGTGTTGGGCATCAAGAATAGCATGCTGATCAATGAGTTTGCTTTTTGGGGGATAAAGAGTAAAATCAAAGACAATGTGTAGAAGAATCAGCCCTTAAAGGCACTGAACAGCCGATGGAGTATAAGATAACCATGAGAAGTAAGCAGCATGATTTATGAAAATAAATCTTATCAGACAAATTTGATTACTTCTTCTGATAGCATTACCAAATAAGCAAATGAGAGGAAAATGGCAGCTGTAATACAGTTTGACTTGAGTGAAGCATTTGGTATAGCATCCATGAAAGCTCATGCAATTAATTCGAATTGACAAATATGTGCACTGTCACATGGATTGAAGATTAGCTCAAAGGCCATAAACAAAGAATATTGATGGATCAAGCTGAAGGGAGATACATAGTCATTTGTTGCAATGCTGGTAGTAAATCAAGGCTTGTTTAACATCTTCATTCCTGATTTGGAAAGAAGAATGCATCAACTCATTGACGACATTTACTCATGGCATAAATTGGGAGGAGGTTTAAATGCCCTAATGGGGAAAGAAAAATACAGTGGGTCAGAGAATGATGTGATAAAATAATAAATAAATTATAAAAGTGCAAGGCACCATTGATGGTATAATTTGAAGCAAATGTTGAATGAGGATTTAACAATCTGGAAAAGATGAGAGAATAAAATATAATTCTTGCAGATAATGGGCACAACCTGAAAGGGCAAGAAAAAGGGCAAGTGAAGTTATAGGTGCATACGTATTATTGTCTCATGGAATAAAGTGATACAGTCATATGTGAGAATGGTAGTTTAATTTTGAGCACAGAAACAGTCCTAGTCTACACAACACTGGCACTCAAAGCATAAAATTGGATTTTTGGAATGATTAATGAAAACAACTATGAGAAACTGAAGTGATATCCAAATGGTCAGATACAGGGAAGAAAGATTAAAATTGATAAACTGCACTGGGCTAGATTAAAAAACATTGGGTCTGTACAAGTATTGAAATACCTTTCTGCCATGAATTTAGTAATCAATATCAAAAAGCTTAGACTACCTGGAAATATACCTTTCCATGTATGCTTAATTAACAAGTAGAGGGGTACCTGCTGGTCTCCAAACATCAAAGAAGTACAAATCTCAAGAATGGAGAGGAGTTTTGTGTGATGCAGAAAAGTATAAACAAGAACAAAGGGAGAAAGTTGAGAAAAATACTATTAGGTGATTACAGTCCACATTTATTTGTCATATTAGAAGTGTATCATAAAGGAGCAATATTTCATGAGTAGAAAAACACTGTAAATATGTCTTTGGCTTTCCTTTCCATGGTAGCATACCACAGTTGCAGTGAATTTTCTTTCTTTAAGCCAAAGTTCCTTTAGTGGGAAGGGTGTTAGAGAGATAAAATACTTGGGACTATACCATCTCCCATATGCAGAGCCTTTACCACCCCAGATGGTACACCAAATGCCAAGTCCTAGAAATACTACTGAATTATTACCTTCCAAACATGAAGCAGACTAAACCAGCACAGCATATAATAGATCCTCCTGCAAATGATTCCAAAATTAAGGCTAGGTGCCTCATTTTATATACAAAGCCCAGATGGTACATACAAACCAACTGTGAACTACATTGCTAGTGTGATGTTTAAACCTTACAAAAATGTATGCTGGTATAACAAATGGCCTCTATTTACAAATGGAAGACTGAATAAATGAAATAAATGCAAAGTTTTATAACTTAAACTGATGATCTTCAGTTGGATAGACTTTGGCTATCACTCTGTATGGCTGTTCTTACACTAAAATTAGGTGCAGAAAATGTTTTACCTCAGGAATATTTAAAATTAAAATCCAGGATCAAATGTCTAAGTTTGTGGAAGTCTAACTTAAGTTCTTTCAGCAAAACCCCAACAGTGGAGTAACCACACAATAGCTTGAGGTCAATGCCTTGGTTGACTAAGAAGAGGAAAAAAGAGAATGATAAAAACAAGAGAATGATTTTTGTCTTAACATTTGAAGAAAATGAGGGCTTTGTGTTTTCACTAGTTTGTCAGACTCCTTTCTCTTCAGGGTCTGTTAAATCCATTATCTAGTTTCAACCAAATAGGTGAGGAGGTTTAAAGACTAATAGTGAACAAAAGAGGAGCTAGGCAGATCCATGGTTTCACCACAAGTGGCACCAGCTGGTTTCATGGTAATGGGACTGAGCAGAGGAGAAAACTCCACACACAAATTTGGAACAAGGAATGTCTGCATTGTAAATGTCCCAGACTGAGAATAAGCAATATTAATTAACAAGCAATAATAGTTAATAAGCTATATTATTGAAACAAAACTTTTGTGAACTAATGGGGAGTTTAGCCGGATACCAGGATACCTTAGACAGAGGTGGGTTTTTGTGCAAATACTTTATAAATATCCATGTCCATGTGAAGTTTTCTATGTGCATTCTTAAGCTGTTTCTCAGCCTCTCTATTTCTCATTCTCATTCTCATTCTCATTCTCTTTTCCCTTTCCTTTCCTTTTCTTTCCTTTCCTTTTCCTTCTCACAGTTGCACTTGTGGACACACTGATGCTTATTAGTGTGTGCAGTCAGGCTGTGTCCATAATGCAATTAATTTAAAAAGTCAGTTAGAGATAAGGCAGCAATTCAAAGACAGCGCAATAGTCAGAAGGCTGAATTGGGTGTTTCTCTTATGGCCCCAGGAGGAAAGCATGAAGAAAAATCAGGCGTTATCTGAGCTATAATAGAATTCAGTGAAAAGTCAGCATTCAATACCACATCACTACTCTGTCTCCAATATTAGATATGTGAATATATCAAAGTCAGGACAGCCTCTCCTCTAAGAGAATGAGTGTTGAATGAGTAGTAGCATTTGCTGTGTAGCAGCAACCTGATAAGAACAAAGACATACATATTGCTGATACTGTATCAAAAATGTGTAGAAAGTTATGATTATCAAGTTAGTATTTTTTAAGCTCATTTAGGCATATTTTCAAGAGAAAGAAAATGTAACAGCATGATATGGTCATCAGGCTGTCACTGTATGAGAGGCTGCTGAGGGTGGCTGTAGAAAAAACGACTAGATTTGTTCTCTGAGTCAGCATTTTAAAAATTACATAGATTCAGGCATTTGACAGCATATTGTTGACTTGCTCTTCTGTGACAGGTCTAAATAAGTATGAAAATTACCCCATGAATGATATACATTCAAAATGTTCTGTACCTTTAAGTATATCAGCTTAAATAACTTCAGCTTCTCCGAGCAAATTTGAGCCATGTGTCATAATATCCAATGTTACCAGAGCACTGTCTGCTTACCTAATTGCTGAATGTTTTTGGTCTTTTGAGTATAAAGGTCATATCTTCATGCAGTGACTTCAGTGGATGTACACCAATTTAAGCCAATTGAAGAAATGGTCTATAAGATTTTGTGGCCAGGATTTCTTGTAATAAAAGTCTTGGCAAATCTGAAAGTCATTATTTTAATGGCACTGCAGACAGCTATTGTTAAACATGAGGCACAGTTCTTGGGTAATTATGGTCTTATAACATTACTTTATAATTTGACTTTTCCCAGCTGAAATTACCATCATTGAAATCTATTTGCCTTACTCCCATCTAGCCAAGTATCCTGCACATAGTGCAGAACAAGAAGAAAAACTCTGCTAGCCCAGACACTGAGAGTCAGTACCTTTTGTTTTTTAAAGTCTCACCCAGGAGCAAGGCAGTGGACAATTCTATGCAGAAACATGGTGACAGAATTTTGCAGCATTATGTGCTCTGGCAGCACCTGTCTTTGCTTATTGGTAAAATTGCCCACTGGCTGTAGCAGAGGTTGGAACTGGTGGATAGAGTGAGAGAAAACTTGGAAAACTGGAATCCCTAAACGGATTTCTGGTATCTGTTCCAATAGGGAGTGTCGTAGCATGTATGGAGAATTCCTGAGACTTGTGCTCTGAACACCAGTCATGTGTCAGCTGGCACGGTGTCTCATGGCCTGCACACTGCATTTTACAGGACACAACTACCCAGCTCACACAGGGGATCTGTCCAGCACTGAGACCCAGGCATGTTCATCCCCATCTATGGGCTCTGGCCACATCTCCTCTGCTGATAGGGGACCCATTCAGATGAGACCATTGTTCAGGGCAGGGTACCTCTTCTTTTCAGGACAGGTGGTTTTCAGAGGTGTATGATAGCAGAGCTCCTCTCTGGGCTCTGTAGTACCAGTGTGTGGAGTGAATGGGTAAAATCATGGCTGGTCATGTAATCAATCCGTTGTGATGGGACTGCTAGAATTGCCTCTGTCACTTTTGTCACCAGTTTAGGTGTGACATTGAAGGATTATCTGAAAGACCAACTAAAGTCATAATCACTACAATATAAAAAAGGCTCAGGAGGTGCGATATATTGCTTGGAAAATGTGAGAATGTAAGATTTTGAGTTATGCAGAAAAACCTTCAGATTTGGTTTATCTGAACTAATGGGCTCAAAAAAGGGTTGGGTTTGGGTTTTTTGGGGGGGGCATGTTGTTTGTTTTTTTTCATTTTTCTGTTTGTTTTTTGTTTTAGGTTTTTTTGGGGTTTATGTGATTTTTTTAGCTCAGCTCCTGTAGCTTTAAGGGAAGATTTATTTATCCCAGCACAGCTTTGCAAGAGTAAACTGAATTGTTGCTTGTTCATGCATCCTGATTAAGGACCTCACCATCAGTTCTGTTTCTCTCTGCTGAGGCTTGAAATGCTGGTATTGAGTACTTGCTATATCATCATGATACTCTTTGTCTGAAATTGAGCTTGGAAAATGTGTAAGAAACTGTCAGACATTCTGGCAAGTCCTGAATTGCTTTTCAATTCTGCTGTATTTATGGCCAAAGGCAGTAGTCCTTGAGGGGAGACATGATTAGCAGCAAAATATCCTGGCTTGTCTTACACATAGGAAGAAGAGCTGTAGATCTGTGACAATGTGGGATTCAGGTTCCTCACTGGACTAAAGGGACTCATGTAAAACCCACTAAAATGACACATGTCAAACCTGCACTGAACGTTGGCCACTGTTCCTGTTAGCAAGATAATTTGGGAATGGATCTTCTCCATTCATTAACCAATAAGCCTGCAAACCCAAACCCATTTGCTTATGAATGCAGATATCTCTTATTTACCCCAGCTATTCTTCTATTCCATTTATGAACATTTAGAAATTCAGACAAATAGTGAGGGCAGCTGCCATGAAACTGAGGTTGCCAATCCCACCCTTTGAATAAGAAATGATACATGCTGAATAGTCAAGGACATAATTAAATGAAAAGTTTACAGCAGGCAAGCTGATTGAAAAATAGCTGCACAAATCACTTCAATTGTTTAAAGAAGATGAACACATTATAGGGATTATAATGCTTTTACTAATAATCTGCCAGCAAAAAAAATGGTCTAATTTATTAGCTCAAATATTTCCCAAGAATAGTTTGCCCAGGTCTAATGTGAAACGACATACTGAATTCAATACCATTCTGAGTCTTTCCTATGAAATAAAATGGCTTGCAGCTAGTAAAATATCCCTGGATAATCACAGAGGTCAGAAACTGTGACCTTGTTGTGTTGCATGCCTGTTTACAGTTCACTCCCGCTGCAGGTTTGCAGAGCTTCAAGTACCTGCTCTTCTTGAAGTACAAAAAAAGAAGCCTACGTATTTGACACTGTGAAAAATCCAACCATCTCCTTTTTCTCTTAATTCTGTCAATTTTTCTTCTCAATATAATAAAATATCCTGGCCCATTCCATGATTCATGTACCTTCTACAGTGGTAAACTCTTAATGATACCTAACAGTGCCATTTGCTGCATTGTTGCACCAAACTTTACTCATATTCTATATGTTTATTCCTATTTACAGTAGTTGTCAAAGTTCCAGTACAGAAGTACTGAATCTAAGCATAAAAATATGCTTAAGTTACTTTGGGAGAATGCATTCCGGTCATTCCTCTCTTCTAGTCCTCTCAAATGTCCTCAGAGGTGGTAAATCTTTTATTTTTTTTATTGATTGTGTTTTTCTTTCCTGCTCCTCCATTTAATCTGAGCAAATTTGATAGCCATGGGCATTTTATTTTATTTTTACCATCTGTTTTCCATTTTTATTAAATAGTTATAGTTTAATTGTTAATTGAAATTGCAAATTGGCCATATTATGTTTATGCTACAATAATAGCGTCTGGATTTAAAACTGTGGGAAAGATTGCTTCCCAACTGTTCTCACCATGTATGGGCCTGGAGCCTTAAAATTCCACCTGTCCTATGGGGGATTTCCTGCCCTTCAGGTTGATATCTTAAACAGCCAAGTTTCTGCTTGGCTGAAATAAAAGCTCTCCCTTCTTGTTTGAGATGAGAAAGGTTGATGTTTCAGGATAGTAGCCCCAAATCTCTTTAAATAATAAAAGTTACTTGCACTCAGGTCTATCAGGGCCTGTTCCAAAACTCCTCCTCATTTCTGTAAAAAGCCAGCTCTACAACAAACATATTGAATTGTAAATATCTTCAACAAGGCTTGAGAGATGTTTTATTCCGTACTCTTTGGCAGTCCAGCATACTATTTCTAGAGACATTAGAGAGGTATTAGTAAGTCTTGAGGGGATATTGAACACTGCAAACTTCTTCAATGTATCACAATTACAGAAACACCTGTTCTAAGTAACATTTTGCTGAGCCACCATGAGAATTCACTGCTCAATAGCCCTCAAAATTTCTCATTTCTTTCCTGTGGTGAGGTACTTTAGCAACTTCTCTTTGGACCAGAATAAAACTCTTGAGGTCAATGGTTCAATACCTTTTAAAGGACAACCTCCCTCTTTCTCTTCCCCTATCCCTTCTTATAGTGCCTTCTCTACACACTTGTGGTTCCTTGTTTAATAGTGGCTATTTCTTCTTTGTATTTTTGTTGTGTAGAGTTGAGGAAGAAAAGAAATAAGTAGCAGATCAATTACTGGTTTAGTCTACATTAACATATATGGGTGCTATACAGAAGAAAGAAAAGAATTTATAGGAGAGAACAAATGTAGAGAGAATATTAAAATAAATACTATGAAATAGGAGCTCAGTTCAGAAAAACTTGGAAGTCCCATGCTGTGAGTCAGAGCCCTAATTCTGAATGAAGTTTGAGGGAGACATACCAGTTCCCTTGCACATTAGTGGCCAAAGTTAAGCCTTGTACTCTGGACAAATTTCGAAGTGCTCTATGTCTCATTTGTGTCTTAAAACAAAAGGCCAAGAGTTTAGAGAGCAGGATGTTAATTGCTGAGTGATATTGAAAATTTCAGTCACCGTTTCATGCTGAGTGATATTGAAAATTTCAGTCACTGTTTCATGCAATTCAAGCATTTAAATACTCTGGGTTGGTTTTTTTTTAATATGGAATAAAATAAGAGAAAAGTGGTACAAACATATTAATTAAAGGCACTAGTGAAAAAGTCACCATAAACCTTTCTATAAATAATATATAGGATGAAGGAGATTGTCTCTGTTCTTATATAATTTTGGACAAGACACTCTGCTGCTTTTTTTCCCCATCCTTTGTCTTGAACTTGTCTATTTGTTATAAAATATTTGAGGATAAAGACTGACTTTCTGTGTACTTGTACACTGTTACACATAAATCTTACTGGTCTCATGATGCACTTTTGCAGTCAGTATTGTATATTACTAGATGAAAGACATGAGAATGGATAATGGGAGAAAAATGAACTAAACATCAAAAGATGCATTAAAAGCAATAAACAGGCACCCTTGCTGGGCACAAGCACCTGTTTCTTCTCCAGACCATGACAAAACCCACTTATTCTGCCAGCTGTAACTCTAAACACAAAGTAAATGGGCCCCAGACTGGAGCTGGATGAGATAGAAATAGCAGTTTATCCAGTAGATGTCACCTATTTTCTCTTCCTGGATGATCTGTGGACAGCTCTGGTTTTGAGTCAAAGTAGTCAGCTTTTCTAATTGTGTGAGGAAAGTTATTTTGTGTGTGAGACCCTTTGTACCTACTACGTTTGAGTAAATCACCTTGTTCTGTTAAAGAGGAGAAAGTATTTCAGGTAAGAATATTGATGTGTAAATACCTAAGTTCATGTTCAAAAGAAAAGTAGATATTTTATTGAAAATTCTTATCCATAAGATCACAAGGGTGAAGAGTATGAAGGTATGGCCCTTCTGCACTGGAGCAAGAGTAAACCCAAGAATGTGAAGCCTCAATTCCTTGTCTTGATAACAACAATCCTCAAAACATAAGCTTTAAAAAGATGATATGAAAAGAAGATTAAATACTACTAGACATATTTAAATTGATTTTAAAAGGTAATTGCCATTTATAATGCTAATGAAAAGATTTTCTTTTTTGATTTTGAGGGGAATGATAAGCATTACTAAGACAATGTGTCTTCTTTTTCCATGCCTCCTTATGCAATGTGCCACTTGAGTCATCTTCTGTTACAAAACTGTAGTTGTTTAAGTGTAGAATGTTTAAGACTACTATCTCCTGCAATCCACTGATCCATACAATTGCTGTCACACTGGAGAATCTTTGACTTGACATTAGTTTCTTGTTCTTCTGTATTGTATATGACATATTATCTTTCCCTTTGCATTTTACTTGCAGGATCATGGCATTTTAAAAGCGACAGAACAAAATCTTGTTGGGCTGTCTGTCATTGGCCATTTTGAAAGACTTCTCTTTTGCTCAGGGAAACATAACAGCCACCATTTCAGACATGTTGGCTTTTCAAGTACCTCGGCATATTATCTGAAGTTTTGTTTGACTTCTCAACATGGAACAATATGGGAATGCAGTGGAAGTTCTGCACGTGTAACTTCTTGAAGGCAGCATTTCAGCTGCTACCTGAGATCTCTGTTAGGCTTTTTACCTTTTGCCTCATACACAAATTTTCCATTGTGCTGTCATCTTCTGCTTTTCAATATTTCTGGGAGAGATTAAAAATCCAATTACTCACACTGGAAAAAAATTGCTCGTACAACTCCACTCTCTAAAGAGTGAAGGAGGTATCTGATGGGTATTAGTCTTTATGCAGATTAATAAGGAATGCATGACAAAGAAGCTCTTCCTTCCTGGCCTCTGCAACCTGGGAACAATAGTTTTCTACGTTAGAAAACACCATGATGATAAAAACTGGATCTTTATAGAGCTTATGTTGCATTCCTTGTTAGTTTCTGAACTCTCTTATGGTTCTGTAAAAATCCCAGCCAAATTCATTAGTGTTCAGGTCTGCTCAGAAACAATAGTGATGGGAAGTATTGTGGTTATAATTCAACATGTCTGGGGTGGGGTAGGGAACACTTTTAATTTCCCTTTACTGCTGGTGATGGATTTTTGCAGCTTCACCTTTCTATGCTGTTTATCCCAGCAGTCCCAGGCTCTAAACAACAAACAGCTTGACTTGCAGAAACTTTCCACTCCCTCTGGGAAAGACCACAAACTTACAGCATATTTTAAGTTGTTGTTCGATTTTCTGAGGGGAGAGAATTGTCTCTAGGCACAAATTAGTGTTACCAGTGGAAGACAGGGTTCAGCTGTTTATATACTAATATGCAGCAATTATGATAAAACAAAACTCATTCTGAAATTCTACTGTAACTATGGTAACCTACACTCAATGTATTCCATTAAAAATATAAAAAAGGCTCCCCAGCACGAGAGAGTAAATATTATCTATTATTGATTGATGATGGTTTCAGACTGTGAAAAGTGGTTAATATATTTTTTGCGATGAAACATAGTTGTTAAACCTTCCTTGTTATTGACGATTATTGTCTGTTTAAATGGCATCAGGTAGTTGTCATTAATTTTAACATCTATTTTGAATAAATTTCTTCCTTCATTAGAAAATCTCCATTTTACAAAGGATCTCTGAGAAATCATTTTATTCACCTTCTTTTATCTGATTTCTAGTCTGGGACACTTCCACTAGTATTTGAAGCTTGACAAAGAGTTTATGACCCCAAATGCAGTTGGTGTATTTGGGTCACGTTAGTAATAATAATAGTAATAATAATAAATGCTGAAAGATTCTTCTGTTTAATAAGGAATAAACAGGTTATGCAGATATTATTTTCTTTACTCACTAGTTGTTATGGTTTCCAAGTTATTTAATTTAAATGATGCAAATTACTTATGAAATAATAATAAAAAACTTTTAAAATTCAGATGGCAACAATATTGTCAAAGCACAATGATGTGTGACTGGGAATGAGAGAGTAAAAATTGGCAGCACCAGGTAGGTACATTAGCAAAATGCTTCCTATTCCCACATCTCTGCAGAGATCCATGGACAGAGCTGCTGCAGGGGCAAGCAGGATGGCCGTGCTGCAGGGCAGTCCCCTAGGCTGAGATAAACCCAGAGCATGAGCTTGACAGTTTTCCTATCAAAACCTTTTCCTGTATAGCGCTAGTTCAGCTGTCTCCACAGGACTCTTCATGAGAAAGAGAAAGGGATTTGCTTGGAGATTTGAACAGTTGTCGATAGAAATTTAATCCATACAGTTAATGGAGCCTAGAAAAAGGTTCAGCTCACTGTCAACATGAGTTGTAGTTTAGCTGCTTGAATACAGTCAGTTAGAGAGCTTTAAGAAGCCTTCTTTGGGTGTCTCATCCTTCAGCTGACGGTCTTGCAAGGCATTTTTCTTCTGTGTATGTTCTGACATATTTACCAAGTCTTTGAAGCTATCACAGGTACCCTATGTAATTTTAAAAGGAATTGGATATCTGTATGAACTGTGGTACTGACTGGAGCCTTGACCTCTGCTCTGCATAATGGGAACTTATACATATGGGTGACTGATGACACACAGCTGAAGACACCTTCATTTGAAGCCAAATCCTACTCCTGCTATGTATTCTGTGTTTTCGTGGGCATGACACTACACAACAACAGAGATGTGATCTATACTGTTGGAATTACCTGATAGGGGCAATATCCAGGCTTTTTTAATCTCTGTTTAAACCAGACTGTCCCTTCATCCATAGTGTCTGTGGCAACTCAGCTTAGTGGGGTGCATCAGGCAGAGCACTACATGAGAGATAAAATGTTACCACATTAGCTGACATGTCCTGTAGAGGAGATACAAAAAGGGATCTACAGCAATATTGAAAAAGTGTCATGAAGAATAATTTTCTTATTTTTAGATCAACACTGGAATCGCAGTTAGGATTCTGTAAAAAGCATATTGATATCACTTCTATTGAAAAAAACCTTAGGTCTTCAGCAATGTATCCCTCAACCACTCTCTGGTGACAGAAAAGGGTTTTCTCTAAGCTGTGCCTACAATAGTACAACACTGTGATTCTTATTCAGATCCATTTAAGTTTATCTGTACCATTTTGCTTTCTCAAAAGGAGAGAAAAAATGGAAAATAATGATGATAGAATGTGGGGAGAAAAAATGGTATTTTCATTTTACTCACAGCGCAAACAACCTGTCTATCTTCTTGTTTGGTTTAGTTGTTTGAATTCAGTCTGAAGTGATGATACAGATTACGAGGCTGTTATCCTGAATAAAAAGTGCTACCGTTAATTCTCTTTTGCTGCAGCTATGGGCCATTATTTCCAATAGCTGTGGGTGTCACTTCCAGTACTGTGACCCATCAGGAAATCTCTCAGGAAACTGAAAGACTTTACACAATATGGCAAGAATATAATTTATAGGGCAGCAGAAGGGGCAAATGCTTCCTGATCTCAGACTTATCCCTCATTGCTATTGCAGAGCTTAAATAAATACAAGGAATTGTACTTTTCCTGCTGTTGAGCTGTTCTCCTGCCACTCCACTGTGAGTTTGAGCTCTCCAAGACAGTAAATCCTCTGTTCACTCACTGCCTGCCAGTGTTAGAGGCTGTGTCAGGATTGCAGCCTTCTGCAGGGCACTGGCAGCAGGGAGGGCAGGAAATGTCCATCGTTCCAGGGATTCCAGGGGGGGAAACAAAGATAGAGAGCATAAAGATAGAGGAAGAATTTATATTTGGTTTAGTTGCAAAGATAAAGCGGAAGGAGAAAACAGGGAAAAGAAGCAGCATCTGGTGGTGAACATCTGGGACTAGATATTCCGTAGGTAGACTGAACTTTTTATTAATTTTTTTTCCTTGTGCTCTTTCATTTAAAAGAAAATCTTTTTAGTCCCTGGCTTTTTGTATCCACAGTAATAATTTAGAACAAGAGACACATCTTTCAGAGCTATTAATTTGTTTACACTATTGGGAAATATTTAGCTACTGTATAAGAATTTCTGCTGCTCATATTCAGATAATAGAAATTGATGGGAAGAGTGTTTTTTCTTGTATCTACCCTTAAAATGCTGAGAAATGATCCTCTGAAGCTGAAAACCAAACTTATTACTATTGGGATTCCTGGAGATGGACAAATAACTTGCGGTTATTATCTTTCTTGGGAAGCTTTGACTTTCTTTCTATTTGATAATAATCTTTTAAAAGCCTATGAGTTTTTTTAGCCTTTATTCTTCCCTTCTCTCTTTGTGCATTCACTATTCTGTCATTTTTGAGTATTTAGTGGTTTGTAAAGGCTTGTTAATATGTGGTAATTGAAGCAGAACCTCTGAACTGATGCATGCATCACCATGAATGCTTTTCTTCTTATATTTGAATGTAGTAGTTAGAATGAGATGTACATTACAAAGCAATAGTAATAACTCCATGGATGCTTCACAAATAATTCCTCTGAATCCCTTTATTTTTCCTATTTGTATACTAGCTACTAGTTGAATGTATGCAGAGAACAGTTGTAAAAGGAGTAATAATTAAGGACCAAAAGTAATTTATAAAACTCTTTGCATCTCAGTTTTTTTAAAAAAGTCTTTCTGATCTACATGTATGTATTTTCGCTGTCAGGTAGTGGTTGGGCTCTGTACTGATTTTTTTTCTGGTACCCCCATGCATTTATGTGATAGAAAGGAACCCGAGATTTCCACCCTCTTTATGGAACCCCCATCAGTGTGGATAACAGCTCAATATGGCTCCCCAAATATAAGTAAGAGCTCATTGTGTCTAGGTCTATATCTATAAGTTTACCCTTGCCTTCTTCAAAGCATATTGGATTTCTTTACTATATCTGTTTAGTTTGAAAATCAAAATATATTTCTACTGGAAATAATGACTGCTTACTAACCTAATTCTACCAGACTTATTTGTTTCCCTCTTCCTGCATTATCCAGCACATCTTATTCTGTCTCTATAGTGTTTCTGCTACAACTGAAGAACAATCAGAAACATTACCATGTTATTGCATTATTTCTTATGATGCAAAAATTAGGAAATTATTAAGAGATACAACAACATATTAAGAAAGAATAAAAGAAGGAACAGAATTAAATTCACCTTACAGTGAATTTCCACACATCATGTATTAACACAACATACTGGTCTTGAAAAAATAGAAAACAGATCATTAATGAAACTGTAAATAGGGAAAATAATTGTTAATATTGCTGTTACAATATTTTACATCGTTTGAGAATTCATTGAAGCAGGAACTGTCTTCATTCTTTCTGAGTAATGCCTGACACCTTATGAAATTGAAAAATATTAAAAAATAATTTATAATATCAGAGAATGAAAACAACCTATAATATGACCAGATTTAGAGAAGAAACTGATTAATAATTTTCACTTATAAAGAGCATTAACTGGTAGAAAGCTAAGTGTTTCTGACCATCTAAACACCCACAAGAACTACAAGAAAGTGAAATGAACACTTTAAGGGCATACCAGAATTTTAACTCTTTAAATTCATACATAGTGCTTTAAATGTATTTTGCTTTGCAGTCCAGTTTAGTACTGAAGTAGTGCCTAACATCTATAATTAACATTGCATGACAGCTAATTTTGAAACAGAACTAGGTATTATATTTGAAATGGTAAAGAATTTCTATTTTGGTCTTATTTGAAGGCTTTCCATATGTCAATTTATGAGGAAAGGTAATGAAAATTTTTGTGTTTTCACAAAGCATTTTGCATTTTTCAACAAGCATTTTCTGATGAAAAATAATTATACCACTAGATTTCCATGTAGACACTAAAGGAGTGAAGGAATTAGCACAAATTCCCAGATAAACTTTTGCCTTATTTCTACTGACTTGAAAATAAGATGATATTAACTAATGTGTTTCTGTTCTTTTGTACCTGCCTGTACCGGGCTGTGTTCACAACCAAACAAAATTTCACCCAGAGAAACAACATTTTCAATGTGGAGTATCATGGGAATGTTCACAATTTCAGGAAGGAAAGCAAATCTATGAGAGATTCCTTCTTTTTTTAGCACTGTATAATTTTCTAGGTACACCTTGCCACTGAAAATATTACCCCTGAAGCACCCATATTATGTTTTTGTCATGAGAGTGAAAGAGGTATAACTCAGAGAGCCTCAGGCAACAGTGAATTACCATGGACTTCCCTATAACTGAGTGAAACATACTTACACTCTTCAATAGGTGAGACAGAAGATATTTTGAGTAAAAAAAGGAAAATAAAAAGCGTATATGAGCCAAATTGAATATGCTATATATTTATCATTAGGAAGGAAGGTAAATGAGTGCATATGGAAGCAGGAATCCAGCCAAGCTTTTACAGTAGAGAAAAAAGAAAAAAACCCCTGGTGTTGCTATATTAATGATTAGTAAATTATCAGTCAGATTGCTGATGAGAGGCAGTCTGGCCCTACAGGGATGTGGGTGAGGGCACATACATGCACACACATACACACCGCTGAAGATGCACCCCCAAACCTCATCTTTGTGTGAAGGAGCCACTCCCTAAGGCTGAGATATGTGCCAGCTATCCAGCTGAATGTGTTTCACCTAAGACACAGTGCCTGACTCTTTTCTTATTCTTTGCATGTCTCTGACTGATGTAGCCACAGAAAAATAAGCTCTTTCACTAAAAGGTACATTTACTTCCCATGATTTAACTCCCTGTAATAATTAAACTTGTCTGGACTACCTTACCAATGCATTTGGTGCTAAAATCTTTTCATTCTGGAATTTAGACTGATAACTTCTTCCTATTTAAGTATGACTGAAGTTAGTGGAGCTTTCACACCTTACTGTTTGGCCGAGGCAATCTTATTTCTCTGATTTGAGACACAAAGTGGAAAAGTGACTCCCACAGACATTAACTGAGGGTATTGGGCTGAAGTCAGATCTGTTTTAATATCCCACAATAGAAGAAATAAATCACAGGCTAGTAAGATGCTGGCATTGCATTCTACTACAGACATGATTACCTTTGTCCTTCCAGCCATACCTTTGGATGGCTTTTTGTGCTTGCAAAGATAGACATGACAGAGCAGTTAATGTAATAACAGTATGGTTAAGCACAGTCATGATAAGAAAGGATAAAAACCAATTCTGCTTAAGGCTGACTGTGTTGTGAAGATTTGTAATTTCAAAGTAAAAATTACATCAGAAAGTGGAATGTAAATAAAAGGTCTTGAAATGAAAGTTTAAAAAATTACTTAAAACCACTTACTAAAACCAATAAAATTCAAAAACTATCATTTAATAAACATGTATTTTTCTCAAGCATTTTTTCAGTGCCAGTAAAAACAGTGAAGGCTTCCTACTGAATATAATTTGAATCCTAGAATTCCAACTGAGGGGAAAAACTGCCACACAGACTATATAATTACAGAGATAATTTTCTTCAAACTTTTTTTCTCTTCAATCTCTTCTCTAAATAATGACAAAACACATAAAAGCTGTGGTGGGTGTATGCATATACTTTAGTCCTGAGCACTTTTATCTTCACTCATGTACGAGAACTATTCACAAGCTACTTGTCCAAACAGGTACTACCAAAACCTGTTGAAGATGTGGCAGATATTCCTTGTATCAGAAGGGAAAAGAACAGGTCAGTGCATCACCAGGTTCAGCACCCCTGCTCAGGCAAGAACACCCAAATGCAGTTACCCAGGACAATGTGGTGGCTTTTGAATATCTCCAAGTACAGAGACTCCATAACCTTCCTGGGAATCTCTGCCAGTGCTTGGTCACCCTCACAGGAAAATGTGCTTCCTCTATTCCACTTTTTGCCCTTTGCCTCTGGTCCTTTTGCAGGGCACCACTGAGAACAGTCTGATGTTCTCTTCCTCACTCCCCCTCTCCAGTAGTATGTGCTTGCTTTTCACTCTCCCCTCTGCCCTGAATTCCACCACCATCTCATGCCTGCTTGCAGCCATGGCTGCTTTTGACCTTCACATCACCAACAAGCCACTCATTGTGAGCATGAAGCCCAGCACAGCATCTCTTCTCATTGTCTCTCTCTCAGAAGAGGAAGTTATCATCAGTGCACTCCAGGAACCTCCTGAATTGCTTAAATTTCTCTGTGCTGTGCCTTCAGGATGTGTCAGGGTGTCTGAGGCCACAAAACCCAGGGCTTGTAAATATGAGGCTGTTCCTATCTGCTTGTAGAGGATCTGATATAGGAGAGCTGACTGAGGCTTCTGAGCAGTCACCAGACCAGTTCAGTGCTCCCCATTAATGAGTTTGGAGAAAGGGCACAGTGACAGAAAATTGCTGGCTTAGGCTTGAGACACACAATGTTCTCTGAATAACACCATTCTCTATAAGGCACTTCAGTAATTTCATTCTGTAAGTTTCAATGTCATGAAGACACATGGTCTACTCATACTACAAATAGGTTCCACAGTTTGATGAAGAAAACATTATTTTTGTGATTTAAGCCCCCCTAAACCCCATATTGTACATGTAATTTATTCATTCTAGCAGGGAGAATAAGAAACCAGTCTTTAAACCTCAATGTTATAAGAGTGGAATCCAGTGCAAAAATAAATTAGAGACAGAATTTAATTATTGCTTTTCTTTGCATGATTTGCTCCCTAGCCCCTTTGCAAACTTTCTAACACTTATTTAAAATTCCTCTCTTATCCCACATCTGTTGACATTATTTACATACAGAACTCTGATGTGTTTACCATACAATTAGAATAGATCTTCATTTTAATTAAATATCAATTCAGGATCACAGCTTCAAGCTATTTGTCAGCACTGATAGTGATCAATAGAAGGAGATGCTGAACAAAGAAGACAAATAGATTTTCTGAGTAGTCAAATATTTTTCATTTCTTCACATCCCCCATTTTTTAATAGAGGATGAAGAGATTAAATTTCTTGCATCCTTTTAGTTATTCCATGACACATATTTAGAAAGTTGAAATGAAAAGCTAATTGCCACATCATTATGCTTAATTGACATGCTACCTTTTTCTCTGTAACTTACCATGACAGCTTAGTTTAACTGCAGTGTGGTGACTGCTTGTCCCAGGAGTAAAACTTTCAGTAGCTGTGGGCAAATTCTGAAAAGCAAAACTTGGTTAGGAACATGGAATTCACACCAGGCCCCTTGGGGCTCTGAATCCGTTATCTTGCTAACGCAAATTACACATCACACGACTTTCTAACTTACAGCAGAAGTATACATCATACTCAGTTTACACTTTTTTTTTTTAATGCTGACATGATTTTTGAGCTTTTTCAGGTCTTTCACCCACTGACATCTGTCCCTTCATGATATGTTTATGATCATATCCCTTCTCAGTCTTGTTTTACTTTACTGAATGAGCAAAGCTCTTTTATTTTCTCTTGAGATAGTGTCCAGTTTCTGCTCAGCATCCTGGTACTTCTCTGCGCATGTTAAATTTACCTGCTTTGATAAAGTGTGAACCAATGTGAAAGGGGTTGAGCCCATTTAAACACAGAGCTTTCTCATCAACAGTGAACCTGTTTTATCCAACATGTTTGTATCAGTTGTCTATTCACATTTGCATTGAATTGGAGATATTCTGGACATTGCGTGATTGACTATTTTGCATACCATACCTACTTTTAGATAATTTACAAGCTTTTGGTTTCATTGTTCTGTAGAAATATTAATTGTTGATTCCAGAATATATTGTCTTTCTTTTAGATTTTTTTTGAGATTGTTAGATTTTATAATAGATTTTATCTCTCTCCTGTCTTTCTCAGTTCTCCCTTCCCTCTCTCCTTCCAGCTCTTACTTCCTTCCTTGTACCCCTTGTTATCCATTCCTTTGCCTGTCCATATTCATACAAAACCCAGCAGTACAGAAATCACCTTGCAATGAAAATTTATTTCAAAGGGAATACAAGGGAGGAGAATTTTAGTGCCGAACATCTTCTTTACGGCTTTTTGCATTTGATTATTGTAAATACAGACTGCAGAAGATAAAGCCCCAGATACACCCTATGACAGCCTTCCAGTTCCTAAAGAGGGCTACAAGAGAGCTGGAGGGGGGCTTTTGACAAGGGTATTTAGTGATGGGTCAAGGAAGAATGGCTCTAAATTGATATTATGAAGAAATTCCTCACTGTGAGGGTGGTGAGGCACTGGATCAGGTTGCTCAGAGAAATTGTGATTCCCCCATCCCTGGAAATGTTAAAGGCCAGGATGAATGGGGCTTTGAGATAGGTGGTCTAGTGCAAGGGAGTGTGGAACTAGATGGTCTTTCAGATTGCTTCCAAACCGAGTCATTATATGGTTCTCTGAAAAAACTGACAACAGACATTTGTATGCATTAAAAGACAATTAATTCTTTCACACTTCGTGGGACATTATTATTTGGCAGTTAAATTACATATATTTTGAGTACTAAATTTTAACACTGTACATTACTTTAGTTTGAAATCCTAAATTTCAAGACATGAAATATAAATAATGAATTTCAATTTTAAAATAATTTTATTTTGCAAGAGAAATGAGCTGAGGAACAGAAAAAAGGGAAAGAGAGGAGAGGTATTTTCATAGTACACTATTGGCCTGTCACACTGAGGTAAATGATGAAAGGAGACTATAGTTCTGTAGAGAGGTTGAGAGGTCACACAAAAATTAACTTCACTAATGGAAAGGTCTCCTTTTTCCTGCAGTAAATTCAAATCTGTATCAAATTTCTAGGCTGAAACCTTTTAATACTGTTCTTACCTTTACCAAATCTTAACAGCATATTTCTAACATTTTGTTTGTGTTTTACTTCTGTGTCTACTGAATATCAATTTCTGCTTCATGTATGCTATTCTAGTAGCAGTACCTATCTACAGGTACTATGAACCTATGTACAAATATGTGTATAATGTGTGTGTGTGTGTATAAGTGCATACTTAAAACTTGGATGTTTTAAGTGATGGCTATTTATAAAGTTCAACAAGGGCTTCATGCAGTGAAGAGTGAAATGGATGTGAAAGAGGGACTGAAAAGACAAGTGAATGAAGGAGCATAAATGGGATGTTAGTTGGTAAATATCTAGCCAAATATTCATTTAACAAAGCTCTGGCTCAGTGACTCAATATCTAATCCTGCTATGCCAGAGTATTTATTTCTTAAAAAGGTGAATTTGATGTAGCATATACAGTGATGCTGTGATTGGAGCTCAGTAATATATATATGGTTTACTCCAGCTGCAAATAGTATGATTGAAATTTTTTTATGGTTCATTAAATGGTTCTTTTATCTGTGTCAAATGGTATTCCCCTTCACATATAAATGCCATATTCTTATGTGAATATTTGCATGTCCATGTTTATCATTCACATTTTCATGTCTATCCAAGCATGTGAACTCATAATTTTCCAGTAAAGTTTCTTACAGAAAGCAGATGTCAGAAGTCTGAAAGAATTCAGATAAGTAAGACCACGAGAAGATAATTTTTAATTTTGCAATATTTGCCCTGCTTCAAAACCACCAATAATTAATCACACCACTCTTTGATTCCTACACCATAATTACATCAAAATCCATTTCCACATACAAAAAATTACTGCAAAGTCACACCTCATTAAAAGACTGTGAAGACCAAAGATGTATTGTTACTAGGTACTGCTAAATGTATTGTTACATGACATGGTAGGACACAAGTGATAGGAATGCTCAGTGTTCAAAAGTTGAATGGAAATCCAAATGATAAGCAAGTTGTCTTTATAGATTCACATGAATTAAATCAGAATTTTATCTCATCAGAAATACTCTGTAGATTTAACTGTTAATTAAATGTTCACAATAGAATTTTTCTTTATGTTAACTTTGCACTTTAGAGATGTGCTGGACCAATAAAAACATCCACAAAATTTAAAAATAGATAAACTGATTTAAATAAACTGAAACATATTCCCACTGCTAGCCAACAAAAAATACCATCAGGTAAACAAAAAGTGGGACTTAAACACCATAGTACTTCTTCAATAAAGGCATTTAATCTGTATTTTTAGATAGTACAGTTTTGAAAAACCTCTGCCTTCTATCTTGGCAAGCCTTTGTTTGGTTTTGTGTTGGTTGTTTGGTTGGTTGGTTGGTTGTTTCCCCCTCCCTTTTCTTCCCTTACTTTAAGATGTTTTGGCAATTTCAAGCCCTTTTTTAGAAGGATTTTCAGGCCTTCCAAGTCTGCAACTCATCACAATCTCTTTGTTCCTCCTCATGTCCCTCAGCTTTTCTACCTTTTGCTCTTTGCCTGTGGTTCAGATAACATATCACAAGTAATATTATAAACATGAATTGAAAAATCAGTTGTTGATCTATCTAATATCACATGAGGACATGGGCACCAGTCCAACAAAATATTTAGGCTCCTTACTGTCCTATGGGTTTTGAATGTTCTAAATTCCCTTTCACTAACGTTTATTACCTCACAATTGGGGTGGACTAAAAGCATGCCTACAGGCAATTAAGGAAATTCAGCTAATGGCTGATAATTTATTAGACCACTGTAATTCAATTCCACTGTTTTGTGCCTTAGCTCTTAGCAGGCTCTTCCAAATACAAAGGCTTTACTTAGTATGTTTATGGTGGCACAGACAGGCCTTATCAAATTTCTCAAGGATGTGTTATTGCATAATGTTTTTAACAAAATTACAACCTTCCTGCCTATTTATGTAGACCAGAAGTATTACCTAAAGCTATTTTAAAAAATGAATTTAAAAATCAGGTTCTCCATTATAAGGGTAAATATGTTATGTTATGTATAGGGAGGGTGACATTTAAAATGCAGTCCTCCCCATGCCCAGTGATTAAAGGCGTTGGTTGTTGGCAGCTCTTAGCAGGCTCTTCCATCTTGTGTCCCACGGGGTCAGCTTGCAAATACCAGCTCCCAGGTAACAGAGTACTTTGGGTCCATCCTGGTAAGCTCTTGATACCATGACTCACCCTTATGAGTGCAACTCTTCCCATGACTGGTGAAATTTCCTGCACACAAAAATCCAACAGATTGGTCCTTAACCAGTTCTTGTGTCAGGTAACAGCTGAAGTGGAAAACCTGTCTCCAAGTGGATTGCTCTTGAAAAAGATGAACTTGATGGAACACTCAAAATGTCGGATTCCGAGAGGAAAAAGATCTCTCTGTAGGTGAGTGTGACTCCAGTCCTAAATGACTCACAGTGAAAACAGACTGGCAGTGTCATTTACAGAAAAGGAGGTGTACTGTTACAATTAAAATGCTTTGCAGTCCCACCTACCACCCCTCTGTGGGAAGCTTACCACCTCACAGCTCCCAGTAGGACTGATGTTTACATAATTATATAAAAAAAACCCAAAACAGTAAGGAAACAAGAAACTAAGTTTCTATCAGACATATTTCTCAGAAAAAGCAGGAAAAGATTAAAGCAGGGAAGCACCCTAGGTGGTTACTACAACTGTAGTATTTCCCAGAATCATCCAAAGGATGGGACACTGCTGTGCCCAGAGTTGTTGGGCAGGTGGTGGATAAGACTGAATTTTTCTTTTCAGAGTAAAGAAAAGCCAAAAATGTCTGTTAGCACTCACAGTTGTAAGCAGTTTCAAAGTACAAGGGAAGTAAATAGTCAGGAAAGAAAAAGCATCCATATGTATCAAAAATAAACTAGCACAGTAAATTTTCTGCAGTTTAGCCTCCCCACTTATTTGTGTGAAAAGATATTTTGCTACAAAGATTGGTTCCTTCTTTCTGTGAAAGTCAGAAAACACAGCCGGTTTCATGAAAAAAACCCCACCCTGTACTGAGCTCTGAATATGCTGTGTACACTTTTCTCATAGGGAATCATGGCATTAAATAATCATGGGGTGAGGAATGATAGATGAGGGAAGAGGGCTATCTGTGTATCCATGAGAGAGACAGTGTTTCAGCGACTGCAAGCCAGAGCAAACAGGTCTCATTAAAAGACATGGTAGCTGAAAACACTATGGCTTTACGAAGGCCATATTGAAAGCTGTAATTCCAAGATTCGTGGAGCTGTGTTTTAGAGCCGAGTATTTTTGTGCTGTACTGTTGTGTGTCTACTCGTGTGTGAGAGAAAGAAAAACTTAAATGGACAAAAAAAGAGAAAGGTTGTCAGAGTGAATCAGTCATCTAATATTTGCAAGCAGAGTTTTTTCAACAATTTGTTTCCAAACAATATGTTGCTTGAAACATTTTTCCATTATTTGTCCAGTTGAAATTGAGAGACAAGAAATATATTGATCTCTTGAAAGAGCTCAAGATTTGAAAGATAAACAAGACTGTGGTGGCACAAAGGCATATAAAAACATATCCATTTTTCAGTGAGGGACAGTAGAGGGATGATGAACTCAATGTTGAAGGTATTTTAGAGTGGAAAACTAGATTTTCAAGTCAACCTATTGCCTCAAAGATGATTGAAAAGGGGATGGGCGCTTGAAAAGATAGTTTTAATGAAGTTACCAAATTATTGGATTAGTTATGTGGCTTAAGTGTCAGGAAACTACAGTCAACTGGGATAGGACTTAGCCCTTCCATTAGGACACCCACACACACATATCAACATAATTAGGAGGCTTGATGCAAGTGCCTAAATATCAACATCTCATGCTGCACCCTGTCCTCCATCTGCCAGTCCAGATGCACACAGAACATTTCAAATGCACATGTGTATTTATGCAAATGTTGCCTACCATGGGAGACTAAAGCTTCATTATAGATAAGGGAGATTTAATCAACAAGGTTGATCGAACCTGGAGATTTGGCTCAGCAGATGCAACTAACCACGTCAACCAGGATTTCAGTTCAGCTTCCTGAATTACAGGCATCTTTTGCCACTTTCAGATGCCATAAAGTAGCCACAATATCCACATATAATACAGCATCTTGCAGGAAAGAGGAGAGGAGCTGGAGACCAGTCATGACTCTCACGGGTGCTTCAAACACCACTCAAAGTGTTAGAGGACTGGAACTCTTCTGATTAAAATAGGAGCTCAGAAATCTAGCAGATGGTCCATACCTGTGTGTAGGTGTCTACAGTCCAGAACTGATTCCTGCCTTTGGGTTTTGGTGGGTTTTTTGGCTCTGTTTCCAACACCGACCATATCTTCCATGATTCATTTCCTCTGTCAATGTGAAATGAAAAGAAAGCATTTTAAATAATGGAGATCTGGGAACTGAGTTCACACAGGATACCTCTGGCACAGCAGTTTGCACAATGTTGTTATTTACACAGAGCTCAAGAATATTGTTTATTTGAGTATTGAGTATTGATTTTTTTGCCACAGCTACCTTTTAACTAATTGACTTCTTGCAGTGCTAAGATAACAGCGGTGTGAACAGGTAGAATTGAACCTTGGTCATGGTAGATGTGCTATGCTTTTCACTACACTACAGACTACTGCTGAGTTTTTTTCTATTTATTAGCTGTTAGCCTGTCCTGCAATGACAATAGGGAAGTCTAGTTTAAAGCTCATTGAAAAATAAAGACAGAACAAAACCAGGGGCTTCATCTTAATTAGAAGGGACTTCTCGAAGATTTGCAAAATAATTTAAAGAAAAACAATATGGGGTTTTTTTTTGCCTTTGTAAATAGGATTCCTGAGGAACCTCTGGAAGAAATAAAAACAGCAGACCCCGAGGCAAGGTATTTAGTCTTTTCATGGCATGCCTTCTGCCAGAATTAATCTTCTCAGGAGGATTAGATGGTGCAGAGAGATATAAATTATATATAACTGTACCACTTTGTGGAAATTTGGTCTCTGCTGTCAACTCAGACCACTCTGGAAATTTCCTGCTCATTTTTATTACCTACTAAACTGCTTTACTGTAGGGCTGGAAGCGATAAGTTTTTTGATGTCAGAACTCACAGGATAATACCTTCTTGAATGGCTCACAGCTGTGTGAGTGATGATATTGTCTGCTACTAAAGAAAAATCAGAGATACGGTCAGTGTTTGTTATCATGTCATTTTACACATCACTTTATCACTTGCACTATCTCCAACACCCAGAATTGTCTGCTCAAAGCTTTTACCCCTTTACTGTAAGTTGCTGAGTTACTGCTAGTGAAAATTGCATTTCCTCTTGAAAATGCGTAGTGATGTATTTAATCAAAGTAAACAGTGAAGGGATGCTGAACTCCACATAAGCTGAGGGTCTGATTCTGCCACCCATACTTCCATTGAGCAGCTGCTACTGAAGTACCCTCACAGAGGATAATTGAGCTACTCAGATGAAATAAGGCTACCCACCGTGTACAGGCATTGGGGAGTTCAATTCTATATGCTAGATGCTGTGAGGGAACTCACAAGGAATTATGAATTACAGCAAAAAGAAGTGGTGGGGTTATTTTTAATTTCAAAGCATGACAGTAAAAGTTTTCATCTGCTAATTTTCTTGGACTTTTTATGTCTGTCATGTAATGGTTGGCAAGCAACAACTGTACTTGCCTGGTGATGCTGAACTGTCAGTCCTGTTTCATCTCTTTAAGTGTGAGGATGTACTTTTTAATAGCTGGTAATGGCTGCTACTGAACTTTGTCTGTCCTGTAGAACAGGGCGGGAGATGGTTTTATGAGAGGCACTGGCACTGCTCAGAGTCTGTTCTTGTGATAGCTTCTTCTAGTCAGTATTGACAAATTACTTTGCAGCCTGCATATATTTTCTAGGCAAACCAGATCTGCAACACATATAAGTATACATTTTAACATTTGAAATCTAGCAGCTGAAGTCCCCTGATTGTCAAAAGAAAATTTGGATTTCAGATATGTTATAGCTTCCAGAAACTCAGTCTTAAATTAATGAGTCACTGAGTTCTTCAAAACTTTTTCAAGTGCTGATTAACAAGGCAATGCAAACCCTTTAAAACTTTTTGCCCTTTCCCTTTATTAAAAGCTTGACATTTAGCAAAACTG
>VWYP01008534.1:170496-296057 GCA_013400435.1 Pycnonotus jocosus | reverse complement strand
TCTTACTATGTGTGCTGTGTGATGGAACCTGATGCAAAACCTAACACAAAATCTGAACTGAAATATTGCCATTAGTTTGGACACCTACTGTTTAATGTGATTTTTTTTTTTTTTCTGAAGAAAATTACTCGCAGGAGCAAAGTGTTCCAAAATAATGTGGTATTGCAGGAGGATGGCACAGCTCCACATTAATCTTTTTCCAATTAGAACTTGGGAACATTTGTGGTGCCTGGAGCGCTCCAAGATTTCCTCAAATGTTACCTCTCCATTAGCCAATTCAAGGTATTTACTCACAAAAAAACCTCCAAAACACCACAAACCCCCCCCCACCAAAACCCAAAAAACAACAACAAAAATTCCAAAGGAGTTACAGTGCCGGTAGAAACAAGAAACAACCAATGTAAATGTTTGATGTATAATGCAAAGAGCTAAGGCAAAAAGCAAAGCAGATGTTACTGGCCTGCTGGATAGATAATAAGCAATAACTGTTAGAAATACAGTGCAATAATTATCCAAATAAAATTAAAGAATGTGCTCTAAAAGAAGAGACCAGAAACAAAGACAGAAGTCATGTAATAATAATGAGTACTGATGTGTGCACAGATGAGAAAGGGGAAAGATTTGGGAAAGCATAAACTGCTAAGGTATCAAAATGTGACCTGGATGAATTTCAAAACAAATTCTGTGGAGAAGTTGCTAGAAACAAAATATAGATGACTATGCTCAGATTCAAAATTCATATGGAAGTATAAAGTTGAGTTTCATAAACATAAACACCTTTAGCTATAGAAAATAAATTTGGACCTAGAGAAGTCGCAGTTTATATCAAATGGACAGAAAGCAAAATGGGCCATTTCTGTTCCAAAGAATCAACCTTGAGGAACTGAGGACAACATTTAGTGAAGTCAGTGAAACTAAAGCACACCTCACCTTAGAAAAAGCTTTTTTATATACACCAGTTGTCCAAAAATTATTTCAAATTGTAATGGCTCTTCATTTATTTTTTTAGTACAGATTTTTGACATGATTTCCAGACACAAGCATGTAAAATAGCACTACAGATGGGACCTTGATGATTAGCTAAGAGTTAAGAAAGAATGAAAAAAGAATAAAAAGGTCACAACTTCCATATCCTGAGAAGTGAGGTGTGCCCAAACTTGAGTTTATTTTGTACTCACCAAGGAATTAAAAGAAACATTTAGTAGCTGTTTAAAATAAAGAGGGTGTGGGTCAAAAAAGACTATATTTGTACTGGGTGGATACCCTCTAGCTAACATTAAAACCACCTGCGACCTACTTTGGCTGACTACTAGCACAAGATAAATCTCTGGGGTCAAGCCAGAATGGCCTGTGAAAATGAGGTATGGAAACAGGAATAGCAACATTTAATTCAAATAAATTACTACAATCAATTGGATGGTCTTAGTAACAGATTAACTGTGAAAACTAGCACATAAAATTAGATAATAAGGCTTCAGGTAATGAGTCTATTCAGAGAGGAATGGTACTCTTCTCCACAATATGCCAAAACAAGATGTGAAGGAAATGAAAACTGAGAAAATGAGAATTCCAAGCAAACTTAAAACACTTTTTGATAAGATAGTATATGTTCCCAGGAGGGGTAAAAAAAAATAAAAGAATCTCTTTAGAAGAAACAGATATGCCACATGGGAAAATATTAATTCATATGGAGAAGACAGCTGTAATTATGTGAAAATTAACAAATTGGCCAAAAGTTAAACAACAAGGGATTATGTTGGGAAGTGAGACTCCTGGTTTGAAAGGAAATTGTCAATAGAGATTCTCAAAGGGATTTAAGAACTGATATAAATGTTAATTTTTCACTTGAATATTGTGGGGAGGAATGTGAAGATGCAAGCTGGGAGGCACTGTAATTCAAAAGTCTGTTTTATTAACACAGGAATAGCCAGTTGTTTTAAAGGATAAAATTACAAAGTGGGATGAAATCTGGTTGCATCTCATGCAAGGTCATGCACGTGAATAATTTCAGCTACAGATTTACCACCTGGAAATGATATCTTAGTTGATTTAATACTATAAAGGTACCTCAGAGCTATGAATGAGAAGTTGTGAAAAGGTAAATATGATAGAAAATGTTAGAAATTGTGGAGAAAGCAGAGAAATATTAGTTATACCATGTACTAGTAAAAAAAGCCCCCATGTTTATAATTGTGGGAAAATAATTGTTCTGAACAGGATCATCTGTAAAGAAGGCTACCAAAACAATGAAGCTAACTTTATGAGTTAACATTTTGCATCTGATTTGAAGAAGGAGAAGCCATCAGGACCAAATAATGCCAGAGAGCTGACCAGTCCTCTGCCACTTCACAGTGAAGACGGTGAGAAGGTAAAGGTGTGTTCAGCTCATGCTACCTCTCTTAAAGACCTGTCTCACATCTGATCTGACAGTTTTACAGATCGAAAATTTTACCTGTTCCTCTGCTGGCAGAGATTTCATTTCCACAGAGATCCACACCCAGCTGTGAGGCTGACCAAGATGTATGTATACCAACCAACTGAGATCATGTTTTAATTATGAAACAAGGGATCGTATAATTGAAATCTCAGTGGTTACAGTTGCTGTAAGGAAAAAAACTGTCCTCAATTATTCTATTCCTTGGAATTTTTTTTTTTCTAGAATGATCCATATCAGTTGAATTAAACAGCCTGCAGGCTTTTTCAGATGTAAGATCTCTGTAGCATAAAGTGCAATTACAGCCAGAGCTGGAGCTCACATGACTCTGGGGAGAGCCTAGATTTTATGGGATCTATGATGTCTTTAAGATGAGGAGTCCTGCTAATACTGGTGGGTAAAAACTCAGCAATCATTTTATTCAAAGTAAGCATTTGTGTATAATACATATACTTGGGCTCTGTCCTGGGAACAGCATTAATCCTTTGAAACTCCTTCCAGCAGTTCCTGCTTCTGCAAAACCAAGAAAGCATTAGCATGCTGGAGAGCTCTGCTTTCTGACAAAAACCCCAGTCTTTTAAGTTGAAAAGACTTAAGCTCTTATGACTTCCGAGTAAATCTGGTCTGCAGGATGTCAGTGATTTTGTTCAAACAGAAACACAGTGGATCATTTCTCGATGTCATGGTTGAATATAACTTTTCTGACCTAGGACATGTCTGATGAATTAAGACGAAGACACTGAGGTTAATCTTAAATCATCATTTGGTCATATCCTCAAAGTATTAGGATACAGGATGCAGATGAACATTTCTCAGGTTTCTAAACATGAAGAGAAAATGTCCATACAGAATATTTGTTGGATGCTGCTCTCCAGGATATGCTCATACCCAGAAATTCTTGTTCTATTCAGCCAAGTATTTTTGTCTCTGACCTAGACGGTGGGGAGGTCACCTACAGTGAACTGCTGCACAGTCTGCGAAGAGGAAAGAACCAACATAAATTGTAAAGCTTGTGCGATTTCATGGCTGAATTGTTACCTTGATTTGCTTTTATTGAAGATCAAGAATTTTAACAGTAGCATAAACAAGACTGGAATATTAGACAATTCACTGATGACATTTTCTCAATTAAATGATGTGCAAGAGGTGTGATTGATTTAATCTGCTTTTAATTGTTGGCAATGTGTTCTTATATCCTAGTTCTGTTTATCTTAGGCTTTCTCTATTGATGGTAGAAAAATACAGTCACTTTTAGGCATATAATTGAACCAGAAGGTTTGAGAAGAAACATACTCCAATTTTCAGTTTTGAGTTAGACTTATTATTCTGCTATATTTTCATTTAATTTGCTTGACATTCTACTCTCTATTCAGCAGAACAGCTATTTGCTTGAGATGAATTTCAATTACCTTCTCATCAGTTGTTTCTTAAATATTATATTTCCTCCCTTTCTTCAAGAGATTTCTCATACATTATAGAATTCCAATCAACATTCCTCAGAGCATCCAGCTTTCTTTCACTGTCCTCTTTCTCAAAGTCAAAACACTTCTAGTACACAGCAGCCTCTCATGAGCATTTCAATCTCAATGATAAGCTTATAAGTAGATCCAGGATGCTCTGTGTCTTAAATGTGAATTCTTATATTTAGCTCATTTCTTAGTATTACACATGAAATAGCCTTGGACTATAAAACCTGCTCTAGGAATTACTTGAAACAAAACATCTGCATCAAGAATATGTAACAATTAAGGATGTGTTCTTCTTTATAATTGCATTCCTGTTATCCTAATCAATATCAGTGTAATTAAAATGCCTCATGATCAGTGTTTCTGCCTTGTTCAGGAGGTGTCTCTTATCTCTAAAAGGTTGCCATGATCTACTTTTCTAACCTCACTAAAGGTTCTTTGCCGAAAATCATTTGACTCCCTATTTGGCTATAAATTACGCTCAACTGCCTCAATTGTCAGATAAAATTGCAGGTTTTCTCTTCGTGCTACCTATAATCACTGTGTAACTTAATTTTCCTATGCACTGCATGGTATTTTCACTGCAAGAATATTTTAACTTTTTATCAGGTACTTGTATTATCCTGAATGTAGTATACATCCTCCAACATCCGATGGACTTATACTTTTTTCATGTGTTTTGACCACCTGCTTTGTACTAGCCAACCCTGCCAGCAAGCATTTGGCTTAATGCATGCTGTGAGTTCTGACAGGACATAAAACACAGCCTTTCAACCACTATAGAAACTGAATAATTCTGGCTTGATTTGAGTGTCTTCACCAAGCTGCACACTTCTGCCAAAGGCCTGCAAGGACCTAATCTGATTTAACTTGGGAATCTAAAATTTAGACAGAACAGGGTGACCTAGGCACCTAAGCTCCCTTTCTTGTCAATGCAGGGAGAGATCCACTTCCAGAGAGCTATGGACCACATCCTGTTAGCAGGATATGCAAGATTCATCCTCTGGAACTGCCTGACATCAACAACACTTGACTGTCTGGGATGCATCCCACCAATGGAGTTTGCAGGCCCACAGAATCAGCTTGATGACATGCTCCTAAACTATCATCTTTGAGATCCTGGTCCTACTCCTCTCATCTGCGTGCTCATTCAAAGCCCTCTCTGCACCATGGTAAGTACAATGGATGACAAGTGACATCTGGACTGCAGCCACCAAGATATTTCAGTACCCTAACCACAGCTGCAAATATTAAGGTGTTCTTTGGCTGCATTCTTTCAAGTGAAAGCTACAGCAATATTTCTGTTTCTAGGTACCATTTCTAATCTGTCTTGCTTGTGTACCTTTTTACCTTATATCACCAGGAGAATATGCAAAATATCAGATGATTTCCAATTATATCAGATTTTCTAGTCTGTTATAAAACTTTTAGTAATATTTTCAGATTTTGTAGACTGATACGTTTCCTTTATCTCAGCTTATCTATAGAAATGGCTAGAGATAGAGATAAATGGCTATCTTTAGAAATGGTTCTTTATAAAGTGCTTCATTGATCCTTCTGTTATGAATACATCTCTATGTTCAAAAGCTTCCTTGCATGTTAAGTCACAATCCACTTCCTCTCCCCTGGCTTTCTCAAGCTTTTTGATATTGAATGACTCAGTTCTCCAAGATTATTACTCCACTCGCTCAGTTCTAAGTACACACCTTACCTTTGCATCTTTTCCAGACATTTGCTTGGTGCCTTTTCTTCTGACTTCCATTTTTCTCATGCCGTGCCTTAGAAGTAAACTTTTTGCTGTGAATTCACAGCTTGTGCACCTTCCCTTATGTCATGACTCCCTTTGCATCTGATATTAACTGCCTGTCCTCTATTATTCTGTCATTCCCATCAATCTTCACAAGAAAATCAACTGGTTGCTCTAATTTGGCTGTCTGACCTTCTGTTAGCACAGCTAGCTGACAACACTCACACACGAAATATTTTTGATGTCTTTAGCTTGATGGCCAGGAACATTTCATAGTCTATATGTTTCATTATATATATGCTGAACTTCAGAGATACTTCCAAATTAAATTATTCACAAATAAACTTGTCTAGACCTACAAAGGGATAAAATAAAGGCAACCAAATGCTGAGGATTAAGATACTTTCCAGGCAGATTTCAATGCTTTTATTTAAATTAACATCAATTCAGAAGAAAACATAAAAGAGCATTCTTTAATCTTAAAAATGACTGAATATAAACTGTTTGCCTGTCTCTTGTTCTCAAAGAGCAATGAAGAACCTGGTTCTGTGCACCTAAAATCTGCAGATTATCTTGCTAAAAAGAGGAGGCAGCAAAGATAATTTTCTGCTGCATCAAGAGGGCAGAATCTGGGTGTCCTGGAATCAAAACTCATGTGAGCCTGCTGACATATTCCTAGACCCAAGCTCAACCCCCCGCCCTAATTTTGCTGTGACTGCTTCTTCTAGTTGTAGGACCACCTGTTTCTGATGCTCTCACATTATGCTATGTTATGTTATGTTATGTGCTGTTATGTTATGTGCTGTTGTGCTGTTTTGACAGGCCCTCCAATACTGACTGAAGATTTCAGTTTTTGTCAGGCAGGTTTAGAGCAAAATAACAGCCCCTGCTCCAGGCCTCTTGCATAAACTGAGGACAACAGATTAATAGTAAAGAGCAGAACCAGGTAAAGCAAAGGATTGGAGGCTGCAGTCACAGCACATTAGAATTATTTATGCTTGAGTGGTTTGTCTGTCTGTTACTCGTCTTTAAATAACAGTCTGTATTTTGTAGTTTCATAAATGTATTGTTCTAAGTTTAAAATTCTTTAGAAAATGATTTTCTGAAACTTATTTTCCCATTTTTGATGTTCCAAAGGGACCAAAAAAAAAAAATTAGAAAATACATAACAAATAATAATTTTAAAAAATCTGACTAACAGGTTTACCCATTTTTTCTTTCAATTCAACTACCTCTACAATAATATGTAAATAAAATGAATGTATTAAAGACAAAGAAAAACTTTGTCTATGTATAAAAAGACAACATATGTGTGGCATCTGGTTTGAAATCTTTATGAGGTATGTAGATCAAAGTAATGCACCAACAAGTTTTAATTTCTCAAAAATTAGATTTCCTTTCTGACAAAATTAAGGGAAAACCAGTTGGAAATAAAGAAATTAATTTCCTGAAACTAATTTTGATGTTATAATGTTAATAATATTAATTTTCATTCCCATTGTTAAAGTGACCTTCATGAATCTGTGGACTCAATCTAAAAGGTGAAAAATAGCATATATCAATGAGTCATATCTTTGGATAGACAAGCTGTCAGAGCCTAAAAGTCACTGTCAGATGCAGGACTCTTAAAAAAGGTAGACATAACTCTTCGGTCAAGGACTAAATCTCACCTTTTCTTCCTTCATTTCTGAAGGTTTCTTAAACTTTTTGGCAGATTAAACAGAAAGTTTTATCATTGTGCACAGAGCATATCTCCCTCATGTTTCTCTGCAAAAGTTCTCAGACTTCCCTGATGTGAAAATCTAATTTCCATACCAGCTAGTTTAATGCTGAATCTTCCATATGTTATTTTTATTAATTAAAAAAAGGGGATATTTTTATGACTCCTCTGTGATGCATCATAAAAACATGCCTTTTTGGGGCAGATTTGTAGATTTCAAAGATAAAGTCTGTAGATCTAGGGAGATGACATTCAAAAAGTTGAGAAATGGACTTACTATGAAGACTGTATAAATAAAATATATTACTGATATTATGATAATATCTGCAGATGCACTTTAACAAATAGAGCAGAGAATGCACTCCTTTAGCCACAAACTACTGAGGTTAGGTAGTGTGTGCTACCCTCAAGTGTGATAAGGTCCTTGGTAATTTTCAGAAAGAGTGAAAACTTAGCAGCTAATTAAAAAAATTGACAAAATATAGTTTTAACAGCATTCTGTCCCTACATCAAATTACATATATGTTATATTTATCATATCATTTACCTGATTCAAATTATGAGTTGAGAATAACGTAGAAATTAATATTCTGGGTAAAAAAATATCTGCAGAATGTCCCTCACTGGAAGTCTAAAGAGAGATTAGATAAGTATCTCTTTTTGGTACAAATTTACTTGATCCAACATTGGATAAGAGATATGAACTTAATGACCTCCCAAAATCCCATTCAACCTTTATTTTCTGTGATTCTATGCTAAGAAACATTTCCAAAGAGGGCTAGAAATTTAATCTTTGGAACTTGCATGACACCTGAAAAGACTGTGAAGTAGATTCACATCTGATTCTTTTTAGAGATACCACATTTTGTTGAATGCTTTTTTAAAGCTGCTTAGTCCTTCACAGCTCCTTTGTTTTATGTAGTACCCGAATATAAACAAGACTTAATAGAGAAGCTAAAGCTTTTGATGTTAAGGTTTTCACTTGTTGAACTTTATTTGCAAGTTTATTTTATGCAATGGTGTACATTGGTGAAAATATTCTTCCTGACCTATATGGCAATCAGCCTACACTCCGAAGCATGACATTTGATTACCTTGTCTTAACATGCAGAACTGCAAGTGTTATTAATGGTCATAAAATTATCCAACCCTTTTAAAAATCAGACACAGTATTTGACTTGACGACCTTCTGCAGTCATGAAATTCACGTTCTGATTGAAATGATATCAGCCTGGAGGATCTGATAGAGCTCTGGTGCAAGTGTCACAGCTCTGCCACTGAGGTGGAAAAGAATCTTAATGAGCTCTTATCCAGGAAATGTAAGCATCTCTGGGTTTCACTGTTTTCTGATTTATTCACAAAATATAGGCCATAAAATGTAAGTTTGAGATACCTTGTGTTTTCACTGGTAGTAAATAGCTTTGGAATAATAGTTCACCAGCTTTCCTGCCCTTTAGCAGCTTGTTGCATGCACTTGAAAATGAGTATGCTGAGAAGCATAGATGTCAGAAGGGGAAACATTATTTATGCACATCTTGTAATCATGGTCATCTGGGGCATGAGGAGGGTTTCTTTACTAATTTTTTCTTCACATGTAAAGAGCAGAAGAGCACATCCTTTTGTATTAAATGCTCCAAAACAGAAGTTGCCAGAGTGGCTACTATTGTTGAGTAGGAAAAAGTACTCTTCTTGATCTGGACATCTGATGGCAACATGTCAACATCAAGAAAAAATTAATGGCCAGTTCTGTGCATACATCTGTTTTCCATCAGATTCAACCCATTTTTCATATGCCCAGCCCCAAATCTTGCCCTCATCCTAGAAAAATGAAAAGCTGATCATAATGCAATAAAATTATTGTTCCTACAGAGACAACATGGAGTCAGTGGGGAGTGACAAACCTCAGCCACCTCTGTAGGAGCACACATTAAACCCACAAGAAGGCTCAGTTCTGTAGTATATTACCTTCCCCCAGGGGTCTAGCCCCAGCTGTGAAGGGCTCCTGTCCAGGGTTGCTGATCTGGGTGTGCAGTGCCAGATTCCAAACACTGTCCCCAGGTGTCAAGTCTGAGATGTGTCTGCCCACAGTAAGGGGCAGTAAGTAAGACAGCCCCTTACTGTGGGCTGTCAGGGAGACTTTATGTTGGACATGCGATGAGTTTGGTCTCATGCAAAATCTGAGCCTATAGACTGGAAACAAGTGTACAGATGTGCACATACAGAGAAACTACGTCCAAGATGCCTGTGGGAACTCTTCTAGGCATAGAGACCTTCTTTTAAACTTTACTTGGATTGGGTATTTGAGGTGGGCAGTTGGCATAAGGTCTCAGAAGGGCAACAGCAGGAATGTTACAGTATTTTCATTTCTCATTTCCATTTGCTAACTTATTTGAAACAGTTGCTACTTGCTCCCCTCTCTGTCAAGTGTTTTCTGTAGAACTTGAGTCTGGGGTAAGGCAGAGTTTGTAAAAGGCAGGGGCTGCGTGTTCTTCCCTTTCCTTGCATCTCCTTATTCTCCCTACAAAGGCTGAGAAACTCTGGTCTAGCCACTCATTTTTTTTTTCTAAGTAACTTCAGCCAACAGGATAAAGTCTTTCAGTTTAGCATTTTAATCTCAGTGTTTTGCTTTTTATATTGAATCAGTATGGAAGATCAAGTATAAGTTGCAAGAGGACCATTTTTACCAGGCTACTGCTCATAGTAGTGTGTAATGGCAAACATTTCTAGGCTGGATGTTTGAGAAATTAATAAATGATATGGAGAACAGAAGCTGAAGAAGGAGGATTATGTTTTTACCAAATGCAGCTGCTAGGTCTCTGCCTCAGAGAAAAAGAAACCCATAGCAACAACTAGGTATGGCAGCTCTGTGTTCACAGATCCCTCCCTGCAGGCAAGGCTGTTGGTGACTCTTTGATTACATATTACACATGAAAACACCCCATATACTCATTCTTTTGATAATCATATCTGCTAAAATTTTTCTAAATTGGCAGGGATTAAGCATTGTGCACCCTTTTATTATGAACTGAATCTCTCAGACAGCAATTAACATTTCATTGCTGAGACTAGTCAATTTGTTGTTTGTAGCTGTGGCCAAATTTCTGCTTTTGAACTTTAAATGCTTTGTTTGTATGGTCTGTGCACACCAAAGAATGACAAAATCAGCTAAATACTCTGCAAATAAGTTAGAAAGAGCCAGGCTGTTGCTGTAGTAATATCTTATTTCTGTATTATTACTAAAAGCTTTATATATTTGTTGTTGTTTATAAATAAATGCAAAGTACAGTCCTGATGAAAAACACTTGGATACATTGGAAAAAGCTGGAGAAATTAATGGGTCTGATTTGATTGTCAAGAAATAGGTGTTGAGTATTATTTAAGATCCTGAAGCCTTCCAGAGAGAATTTTGGGGTTGCTCCAGGGGGGCACAGATCTCCCTCTAGCCCCATGTAGTGTCAGCCAACACCAGTCTCTGGCATCCTAAGACATCCCCAATGGCTCAAAGCAGGTACAATTCATGCTGAGTTTGTGGGCTGCTAAATTTGCATGTCCAGTTGTGGGACAGAGGTGCAGAATGGGATTTTGTTGGCTAGCATGGGTCATTGTATACATGCAAGATTATCTGACATGTCAGCCTGGAGCACGAAGGTGTGGCACAGAACTTACAGGAGATTCATCTGCTTCAAGAAGGGCACATGGAAGTGAAGTTGGATAATCCAGGATGGCCCTGTGCACCTCCATTTAGGCAGCTGTATGATGTCCAAGCTGTCAAATGGTAAGGTTATTCAAGAAATAGTGGAATAGTGAAACTGCTAAGTATGTAATGGATTAAAGTTTTGGTAGTGAAAAAATACATAGTTCTATATCTATTTCTGTTCTGCCTTTGAATTTGTTCATCTCTGCTTTTTAGTTATTTTACCTGTGCATATATTGTTTCCCACTAAAATATAAATGAGATTACACTTTTTATTTGAAACATATATTCTCTTTAAGCATGAAGTTTCCTCAGGCATATTGCTATATTTGTGCCACATCAAATGTTGATATGATGAAGGAGAAAATTTGTTGTGACTGCTTATTTATTTGTGGGTTAGTACAGCATGTCAAGGCATACCAAAATATTCTATTTGCATTTGTATTAGTAAAAAGCACTTGTGGTCTTTGGAAATTGGAAAAATAAAACATTGATGCTCATGCTGTATGGCAAAAGGTGTTTTTGGAGAGGTTGTCATGCAAGAAAGGAATAATCAGCTTTTAGATGCACTATTTCAAAATGAGTAGCTTTATTCCAGAAGGGTTTGTTCTTTGTTTCCCATGGTGATCCTCTCAGTTGGCAGTAAAACAATATTCACAAAAGCATTATACAAAATATGGCCAGTGTACCCCACTTCACACAGCTGATGCTGTGCATCTCTGTAGAAAAAAATAAAATTGTAGCTATTTGTGTAACTACTGAACAGGTTTGGATAGCTTGGCAGCTGTATATCAGCCATGTAGGGCCCTTTTCATAGTTCATGAGTTAGCCAAGAAAGCCCTTCCACCAGAATGGAAAAAAACCCTGAATTTTTAACAGTTCACAGTACTTGTACTCCCTTTGACCTGTTATGTAATCTAGGTCTAGATGTGGGCAGCTGTTCCATGCTGTGGATAATCCAACAACAGTTAAAAGGTATACAACAGTTTAGAACACATAACAGGTTAAAAAAAGAAAGTGAACATAAATAACAATGTTAAAATATCCCTCGGTATTTTTAGGGGAAAGCAAACACTTAAATCTCATGGGATTCCTAGAAATACCTTGACAATAATGATTCATAAGCCATGCTGCTAGCTCAGATATTTCCCGTGGTATATTATAGGTATGATAGTTTGAGCCTGGTACACATGTAGTCTTTGTGACACAGTGTCCTCAGATTTTCCTGGGATAAAGCATTTGAATAGGTCCTTTTCAGAAAATATGCACCTTCTCAAAAAAAAAAAATTATTTTTTTTTTTACTTGGTTAAGCTAAGATGATCTTGGAGTGTGGCAAAACCAGCCAAAAATTGTACTACATGACTCAGATATGTAAATATGTGCATATGAAGTCCCACAACACTGGCTGCAAATGCCCACAAAATACTGCAATGCTAAATGTATTCTGCTATCATAAGCATAATTGGTTTCTTAAACGTATGATTGACAGGAATAGACAAAGGAAAGAGGAACAGAAGATCGATTTTCCACGTCTTAGTGTAGTTCATCTCTCTTCAGAAACATTTTGACACAGCAGGTGTTTTTAAAACACTGTGACCGAGGGCTGTAAATACCTTTTAGCATGTCTGTGACACACTTTAATAAAAAAGAAGTGTGTTTTGCCTTCAGGGGGATGGACTTCCCTGCTGTCAGCCTCCCAGTTCTCTCGGTGCATTGTCTGTTCTCTTTTAAACTAGGACACCTATTGTATAGTTGGGTATAAAGAGGAAGATGTATTTTATCTTTTATAAGGAAGTCCAAGAGGTAAAGTCAAAGACAAGAATAACTGAAAGATGTTTTGTCTTATGATGAATAAGAATTAGATCCTGGTATCATACTGTCAAGCTGCACCACAACTATCCCTTTGTTTAGGTTTTGTTCTTTAGCACAAGGACTTAAAATCTTATTCATCCTTAACTTCAAGGGTATGTGCTTTCTTTATCAGCAGAAAGAACAAACTCTAACCAAATGTCACATGCATTTGGAAATTCACAACAAATGTAATAATGAGTATTAACCCTCAAGAGGGAGATATTTGAGCTCATAAGAAAAGAAAGAGACAACTTAGATGTGGCACCAAGTGGAAATATTATCCCCATCTTCTTCATCTTTCCTTTACTTGCATTTTCCAAAATAAAACCAAACTTTCTGAAACAAAATTTGTAAGAAAAAATTCTGAATGCATTAGGTGGGCTAATTCCCTGGAGCAGTCAGCATTCTTTAGTGATAAAAGATATTGAAAAGGTTATTTTTTGCTTCAATGCATTGGTAGTATGAAAACAATCAAACGTTTGAGTTTTATAGCATTGTAAGCCTATTTTTTGTGGTGCAACTGAAGGGAAACAACAATATTGTGTGTTTTACATTTACAGTAATATGCTAGTGCAAGGTTAACTTGTGATCGTGCACTGAAACTTGGAATTTCACCCAGATGTGAGTCATTAAGAACCTGGATATTTTCTGACTGGTGTGCTTTTTCTCACAGAAAACAATGGCTGCTATAGCTCAGCACACTGCAACACCACATCTAAAGAAAGTAGAACACCATAATTATTGTGGAAGAGTGGGTGCCACATAAAGTTACAGTTTGATAACAAGATTTAATGATAACTCAAAGTTCAGAGACATTTTCAGTAAAACAGAGAACCAGGATTTTATGTAACAAAAGACTGCAATGTCTTGAGAAGAGGAACAATAGAAATGAGATTAATTTTAATAGAACAAAGTACAAACTGATTTTAGGGATTAATAACAAGAGGGGGGCTGTCATAAGTCAGAAGCAGAAGCAGATGAGAAAAAATTTTGTTTACTAGTAAAACAGTATAAGTTTGAGCTGCTGGTTTGATGTATTTGTTTAAAAAGTTAAATCGTTTCTGGGATATGAAAGTGAAACAGAGATCAGAGAGATCTAAGGCCATGATGCTGTGCACTTAAGGGACCTTCTTTGAAAAGCAATGTTCAGTTCTAGCCACCTGCCTCAAAGAAAGGTGCATTAATGTGGTGTGGGGACACAGAAGTCCTAAAAATATATTGAAATAAGTAGAAGTTTTGTTTTATGGGACATTATGAATAGAGCTAGATTGGTTTAGACTGCTGTCCCTACTGAACTGAAAGGGAAGGAAGGTCATGTTACTGACCATAAAACTATTACAAGAGAAAACTTGCATTATTTAATTCAGGAGATTGCATCAACAGGAAAACAGATGGATATAAGCTAACTGTGAATACATTTAGCCTGACAAATAGAGAGAAAATTAACACATGGCGTTTGAGAACAGGTTTCCAATAATAATTATAGGGTCAAAACAAAGAAAGCAGAAGTATTTTAATTTGAATTGTGAAAATATTACAAGCACGTGATTTAATGTCTTGTTTCCAATAGCAGGAAACTGGGCACATAGACCCAGCATGTTCTTCTCAGGCCTATGTGTTTGCAAAGTGATGCCTCTCTGAGTCTGAGATCAGAAGACATAAAGAGCTTTCAACCACAGAAAGGGGGAGAGGAGGCAGATGAGAAATATGAAGAGAGGTAATACATGGATTTTTTTTTTTTTTTTGGGTAGAGAAATACTCTAGAAAAAGCTGTCTGAGTTCTCTGTAATTCAGCATGATCTAGTGCATCACTAATGTATGGTTATTGGGAATAATAAAAGGATTCATAATGTTTAACACTGAGGTGGATCCACAAACCAGCTGCATTTCTTGCACTTGATGACATTATTCTGTAAAGGAAACGTATCGCTTGGGCAAATTAAAGAAATGTAAATACCCCCACAGTGAAGAATCAAGTTATCTTGATGATAGGAGAATTCTGACATGACGAATCTCCAAATTTATACATGCCAGAGAACTGTAAACCCACATACGATAAACTTGCCTTTTGTTAATCAGCCACTGAGTGTAATATTTCATTTCTCTGGGTCAGTTTTTCCTTATGCAACTCCCTTTCTTGAGCCAATCAAATTGCAAACCTAAATGGCAACAAAAGAGTATGGACACAGAATAGCCAGAAGTATGGAAAGTTGAGATTTCAACATTTGTAATAAATTATGCAGTGGATAAATAAGTAATCCAGCTAGGGAAACTTGAAATAAATTTGGGACAAATTCTCTTCAATACAGATGAAGGTGTTGATGCCTTTCTCACTGGCTGTGCTGAAAAAGCTGTGTTGGTGCAGCACTCAGTCTCCCCTTTCTATTTGTCTCTGCATCCTTCTCTTCCCTGAGTTTCATTGAATTTCCACAAGGAGAATATTTATATGGAAAAAACATTCAAGGGAAGTCCAGTGTGTGTTCTGACTTCTGCCTAGTTTGGATGCCGATGGACAAAGATCTGAATAAAATTGGTCATTTAATTGTAGATATGGCATTTTCTCTCTTCCCATCTTCTTCCTCCCAAAGAACTATACTGAAAGGTCTGGACTGCATGTGAAGAGGAGGATTGAGGATTTATATTTATCTTGTTTGTAAACTGGAATTTCAGCTTTTCTTATATGTGAAGTACAATGTACCTCCAATAACATTCTTTTCATACAAAAAAACAACCAACCAAACACTTTTAGTCATTGCTCTATAGATATTCCAAAGTCATCTGATGGTAAACTAACTCTCCTGCACAGAAACTGCTTTCAGGAATAGTCATTTAACTCAACATTTTTCATATGCACATTTGATCAATTTTGTTTTAATTTTTTTTCTCAGTTATTGGGAAAATGTATTAGTAGCATGGAATCTGGAATGTAACCTCGGAAAAAATCAAATAAAATGCACATGCTCTTAATGTTTCCAGTTTAAAATTGCCTATAAGCCTTGTCTTTTAGCTGTTTTTGAACTAAGTTTTGTTTTGGCATCCTGGTTTTGGTTTTGTGTTATTCTCTTCTGAAATCTAGCAGCTTTTACCTCTTACCTCTGTACCTATAAAAAATGGGTATCTCAGTAATTTGACAAATTCTTTTGTCCATAAACCATGTTGCATGACATTATATATGCTGCCCTCCATTTTTTATTAATCAATTTCTCCATCAGATGTTCCATTACTTTTCCCAAGATTGATGTCAGGCAGACAGGCATATATTTATCTAGACTTCCCCATTTATCATAGAATTCATAGAATAATGCCAGTTTGGGAAGGGACCCCAAGGATCATCTGGTCCAACAACTCTTGGCAAAAGCATGGCCAATCACCCTGTCCAGCTGAATCATAAGTGTCTGTTTTAGAGGAATCCAGCACTTCTGGGGAAGAATATTGCAATGGCTCGCTGTTCTCATTGTGAAAAGAGCTCTCATTGTTTCTAGTTGGAATCCACCCAGTACTACCTTGTATCCATCAACCTACTTCTTTTCTTTGTCACTCCTTGTAAAATGGGAGTCTCCATCTTTGCTGCAGCCATGCTTTAAATACTGGAAGATGATTTCCCGTTAGCCTTTTCCTGAGGATGAACAAACCCAATTCTCTCATCCTAACCTCACATGCCAGGCTTCCCAGTCCTTTCATCATCTTTGGAGGCCCTCTCTGGACCTTTGTCAGCCTGTCCATATCTCTTTTTTGTATAACAGAGACCAAAACTGAACACAGTGTTCCAGGTGTGGCCTGAGAATTGCTGAGCAGAGTGGAAAAATGTCTTCTTTATCTCTGGTGGTGATACCTCTGTTGATAGAATCCAGAAATTTCTTGGCTTGCTTTGCCGTAGCAATACATTATTCACCCAAATTCAGCTGCTTGTCCACTAAGACCCACAGAGCTGTTCCTTGGCTGGGTAAATTCTACTCTGTACCAGACTCCTGGAATATGTTTTCCTGGGTGCAAGACCTTACATGTGTCTTTGCTGAACTTCATAAGGTTCTATTTAGCCTACTCTCCCAGCCTACCCAGATCTTCCTGCAGGAAGGCTCTCCTGTACAAAGTGCTCATTTCCCCTCTCAGTTTGGTATCCTTGGCAAACTTCATCAGGGTGCACCCGATCCCATCATCCAGATAAATTATTAAACAGCATTAGGCCTGTTATTGATCCCTGGGAGACCCCACTTGTGACAGGCTGACCGTTTGGAAAGGAGCTCTTACCAGCACTCTCTGTGTGCTGCTCCTCAGTGAGGTTCCCGCCCACCACACAGACCTCTTGTCTAGACTGTCATGCATAATAAACTTCTTTGAGAGGAGACTGTGTGAAACTGTATGAAAAGCCTTGGAGAAATCCAAGTAGATGATGTCCATCATTTGAAAGCCAAATATGGACATAACTTTGACTTCCATCCAATGCTCAGCATCTATCTCAGCAATCTAAGATGTATTACAAATAATTATAAATGGCCTAACAAAGCTTATTAGGCTCTTATTTTTTCTACCATACCTACATGCATTTTAAAATAAAAGACACAGCCTAGATAGTTGGTACTTGGAACACGCTGCCTTTGTTAAGTGTAACATTTCATCTCTGTCTTCAAATGATCTGACTTTTTCACAGTCCCAGAGCTAAAACATTTATTCCACATTTCAGTCTCTTCTGTGTTATTTTTTACAACTGCATCCTTTCCATTCAACAATGGACAAACACTTCTGTAAGGTTGCTTTTACACCAGATATATTAAATGTTCCTTTTAGCATACTAAACTCAGATAGCCATAGAATTCCTCCTATATTATTCTGTCTTTGGTAGCCATTCAAATCCTAAATTCAAATCTAATCCATTTTCTCTATTGGCTCCCTGCCCAACCTGTTTATATCTAAAATTTTGCATTGTCTTCATCTTTTCAGCTAGATTGGTATAGAATAAGCTGTGCCTTGATTGCAATTCTTAAATCATCTCTTAAAGTGCTTTTAACTATCTTTAATATTGCTTACATATTTTTTTTTCCTTTTTAAATTCTTCCTCTTTTTTATTAGGCACAAACTTGTCTTGTTTCAATATGGCCATTTTAAACTAGATGATATTGTGTTGCATTCTATTTGCATGCAACGAATGTAATCAAGTTCTTGCTTTCATTTAAGGAATAGCTAACTTTTAGTCCTGGAATCGATTTTGATTTAGCTGTCAGGATATCTTGTACAGAATTCTCCAAGGAGAGACACAAAACTTTTTAATTTAGGAAATTTTTATCAATCATTTTTCAGAATTTCAAAGGTATATTATTAGTGGGAATGTCAAGCCTGTAGAACTACATCTTTCAACCAGATACCTGTGAAAAACATTTTTTTAAAGCTCATACAATACAAAAAGTCTTTTCTCTTATTTCTCTTCATAGACCTTTTAAATAGGGGTTTAAGGGAGTAATCATCCTGCTCCATGGGGTAGTTTCATGGTAAGTATCTTCCTGCATCTAATTGTCCTTGTCACAGTCTCTGTGACAAGAGAGATTGATCTGTAAACAAAAAGGCATTTACTATATAGTTGTCAGTGTGTTGAAATCAGTTATTCCCACATAGTTCCTCCTCTTCTCTTGCCACTGTGTTTTTCCTAAATTGCTCCTAGTAAGTGAGTTTAACATTCCTATCACAGAAATCTTCCTTCAAGTTCCAGTAATATCGAGCAGGTCAAATTCATTCTCATAGTACAAGTAGTTCCTACTCTTCCTGTTTACCACACAAGCTCCTGCCATTCATGAATAGGCAATTAAAGAATTTATTTTCTTTCTGTCATTCAGTGTCTTGATTAATTTTGTTCTTGACAACTTGACTGTGCTAAATAAGTGTTTATTTGCTGCCCCTTTTTAATCTCCCCTTTTGTTGTAAGTTTAATGCCATTATTGCTAGTCTAGTCAGCTTGTCCCCTGTAAAATTGATTTCCCCTTTAATGAGCTGGAGGCAGTGCAAGCCACATAACTCCTCAGTCAGAAAACAGCTCTTCAGTCCACCAAACAAAAATCCCCTCTTCCTCTTACACCTCTCTAATTGGCAGTTTATTTGTAAAAACTCCTGATTCATGTGTTCATTTCTGGGACAGGAGCAGTCTCCAAAAAACCCATTTATGTATTTTCATACTTCATCAGCTTTCTGAACTCTTTGAAGCCATTCAGAACTGATGAGGAGACACATGAAGCATCACTAGTATCAATGCATACCACTACTACATTAAATATCGCCCACTCAAAAAGGTAAGATGGTTTTTCCATTTTTTTTTTCCTTAATAAAGAAGATTTTTGAGACTCTGTAAGAAAGAATACCGTAAAACTCTTGTCCTATGGAAAAAACGAGTAGTCTTAACAGCAGTTAGTCTGTCCATAGTATTCTATTGCAAATGTCCCTTAGAATCTTCTCTTGATTGCAAACTAACTTTGCAGGAGGAATACTTTAGGGCAACAGAAATGTATTTTATCTGTTACATGAAATTCCTTTCAGATTTTGCTCTTTCCAGGTAGCTTTTGGTCCATGTACATGAACTTAGAAGAGCACTTCTGTTGCTGAGGAAAGATAAGGCACACTACTTTGATAATACCCAAGCTCTCTAAGTCTGTGGAATACAAAGGAGAGTGAAAGACCTGGACTCACTCCTCCCTCACGACCACCTTTTTCACTCAGTTCATGAATGCATCTCTACATCACCCCTTTGGTTAGTACAGCTCTTTAAGTGCCATCTTGTAGGGTACCATGAAAACAGTCTATGCTGCTGTGCAGTAGTCCCAGAGATCAAAATATGCTGTGAATATATATATATATATTATTGAAGTAAAGCATTATCAATTTTACTTCTTGCCGTTGTCTCTGCAAAAGCACCAGAAAAAGTGTGTTCAATGTTTGGTTGATATTTTAATGTCGATTTTGCATAAGATTTTAAAGGAATGTTAAATTCTTGAAAGTTAGAAAATACTCTGAAGTTGCCCATGTAAGTACATTGCTACAAAATAACAGCAAAGGGGTTGTTTACAACATTTAAAATGCTGCATCCTAATTACAACATAGACAGGAATCCCATTAAATCTTCATGAGAGCATAATTTCCTGACTTTTATGCAATAGCATCTCAGTAACATTATTTGTCATAGCTTAAGCATGACATACCTATGCCTTTGACAGTAGATAAAGCTTCCAGGGTGCCCCTGGAAGTAAAATCACTTGTCATTATAGCTGCACTTGCTGTTGAGGGTACTTGTTTCTTCTGCTGCACTAAGAAAAAGGGTGGGAAGTCATTGTACAGGATGAAGTGGAGAAGTGACACTCAGAAAATTCAAACTCTGTACCAAGAAACTCAGCTTTACCTCCTTCTAGTGTTAGATTTTAACACTGAACTTCCCCAAAACAGGCCTAAAAGCCCCATCCAACCCATGGTCTTCTGAATAAATCATAGCTTGGTGGTGCCAGCCAGTGCTCAGACAGTCCAGTTTGGTAATCATACTAGAGTGACCTGAAGGTGACACTTGCATAATTTTTTATCCTTTCCCTTCATACATTTTTAGGATATTCATCTCTCCAGACTGCATTCAGCAATTCACATAGCCAGTGGAGGAAAGAAAGCTGTAGTGAAGCCTATTTTTTGCTCAACTGAGAACACGGAATGTGGACAAGTGACAATTTTACCTTTAGTAAGCAGTTTGCCTACCACATTTGTGTGTTGTATGCAGTCTAGCACTGGGGATTTCCTCACAAAAAATGAATCCAACTCCACTGTGCCTCAGTTTCCTTATGTATGAACCACGGATAATTCCCACTTCAACACAAAATTGACGGTAATGTTTGTGAAGTTGTGAAGTGCTCTTTAATCTTCACATGCCAGCTGTTCCATCATCATCAGTTTATTAGTTTTGAATTGCCTTGGTTTGTTTTTCATAGGCTAGGAGGCTTAGAAGTTATTGTAAAAACCGTGCCAGTGAGCTTTCAAGTTATACTTGTTTGTTTTCAAATTGAATTGTGATTAAACCTTGTCAAATCCCCTCTATTGCCTTTCCTGCTACTGCTGATTAGTTAAGAAGCAGAAGGGAACACTGTGCTGTAAAACATGCATTTATCTGCCAGTGTCAGGTTCTCCTGACATGAGGTGCTAATGCAAAGCACATTAAGCATTAGCAGTAGGTGCTCCAGACCCAGCAGTTCCTAGACAGGCATTAAGAGACCTCAAATGTGTCAGTGTCACTCTATGGTTTAACCTAAAACCAACCCCTTAGGGCACCCCAATCAAATATAAGAGAAATGGAAGGTTTTAAAGGCTATTAATTCCAGTGACTCCACATTAGAAGAGCACAAAGTTATTTGTCACAGGTCTTTTTGTCATCACGTTATTGTGCTAAAATGTGAAGGATTTGGTATTCCTGAAATTCCTTTTTCCACCTACTCAAGCATGAAGGTCTTTTGTTGATATACTGATAATGCTAAACTGTGATGCTTAGCAGCTACTGGCTCTTGTTTTCTGAACTATTTTTTTATTTTTCTCCTCGCTGAGTTCTTCTCATATCTACAGTTCATGAAAAGTAGCAAAAACCTCCTTAGAAAACAACGTTTGAGCTGAAAGGAATCCTGCATAAACAAGTAAGTGATCCCTCTGCCCCCAGACAGGCACCATCACACCATGCAGCAGAGGCATTGAATCAGCTGAATATACTGCAAGGTGTAAACTTCTTTTACCATACTTGTTATCTGGAGATGTTTTATTTCTAATGCAATGCGAGTTTTTTTCCGTGTTTCTTACCTTGAAGTTGCTAAGACTCAGGAATAATCGTGTTGTTTTAGAAATCTCTGATCCAGTGTTTGCATGGAAAGGTGTCTCAGATAGCTGGTTGTCTGGCAGCAGCTGATTCAAAGTGCCTGGCAGCCCAATGTGAGCAGCTCAGGTTTTACTGGAAGTGGTGACAGTTACATGACTTCAAACTCTTGCCAGGGTCTGAATCTGTACATTTCAAATTCACTTCACACACATTCGGTTGACAAAAATTGTCCAACCATCAGATTGCCACACTGGCAGACATTCTGGCTTCACGCCCTGTCTGATAAAAACCCAGTCCCTTTGGCTAAACATTCCTGCAAGATATTTGCAAACACAGTCATAGGATACTGAAGCTCCTAAAGTGTTTTTAAACCTATTGTTGGAATATGCCAGCCTTTGCTTTTGTTGTTTTTTGGGTTTTTTCATTAGCTTCCCTGCATTGTAGCAAAGATACACGGATTTATTGTGTTCATTTGAGCAAGGGCCTGTGTATATCTGTGCATATGTGCAAAGTAAAGTGTGTACAATTGCTTAGCTTCAAGGTGTTAGTCAATATTTTAACCTTTGTCAGGATGCTCTGAAATCAGTTGCAAGAATCAGTCTTGTGTGTTTACACAAAAAGCAATGCTGTTTATTTGAAAAGAGTCTGGGGAAAGTCCTGCACCTCTGAACATAGTAGTAAAACCCAGTTAGAGAACAGGAATGTAGCAATGGTTGTTCCAAGCCACACCAGAGGTCCATCTGTCACAGTGCCTGATGGCAGCCAAAACCAGAGGCCTGCAAGAGAAATTAAGACAAGAACAAGTGTATTTGATACTTCCCTGTATACTTTCCTACTGGCCAGTAATTTGTGGCTCAGAGACAAGATTTACTTGAGAGATTTCAGTGAGGTTGCCCAGCTGCTTTCTGAATCAACTTATAGTGAGGGCTGTGGGGCAAGGTTTTGGCAGTTCAGACCCACAGACTGAGTGGTATCACTCTGTTTTATTTGTTTTGAAGGTACCAATTTCATGCTAGTTTCATTTGATGATCCATAGATTTGGTACTAGAAGAGCTAGCTGTACCTATACTAGTAAATGGTTCAGCTATTTCAACGTGGATTCCTTCAGAACTGATGATATGTGACTATTCAATTGATCAGTCCTTCTGTACTACTTGTGGTTTTACAGACTTATGTCATATCACACTCTCTTTTGTAGTGTTGTACAGAAGTTGTTTCATATCTTTGAATGTGTTTTTCAGACTGCTATCAGCCTTTCCAATAATTTCTAATTTTCACTTTGGTTTTTTTTCCACCGCTACTGAACACTAAGGTGAGTTTGTCCTGGGTCTGTAAGAGCAGGATCTCATACCTCTGTAATTATTATCCATCTCTGACCTCATTCTTTCCTACATAAAGTTAGGACCTTTTCCTCCTCCCATGATTCTCCCTTTAAATTCACCCATACTGAATTTTACTATTTCCTTGCCTTACCATGTAGTTCATCTGTATTTATCCTAGTAAATGAATCAGGGCAACAAAAAAGCTTTTAAACACTGTGCCCATGGGTTAGCATCTATGCTGGAAATCTTAATAGATCCAGTATGATCACTTGCCCCTGAAGGTGGTTAGCATTGCTTACAAAAATAGGACTAAGCTTTTTTTCTACTGAAAAAAATGGGGGGGAAAAAAAAGAAGAAAAAAATAAAGAGGCTGGCTTTCTTCTTACTGTCCTTCTCCTTGCTGTCTTCACAGCACGTTTTCCAGTTTATACTAGAAAGCATTCAATTGTCTTCCCTCCCAAAGAGTAACCAGGCTTTATCTAAAAGAGTGTCAGGGAGCACCACACCGTGCTGACAAATGACAAAGCAGGAAAGCATGAGCCAGAGTCTGAGGCCATGAGAGCCCTAAATTAGGCCACTGTTTAACTTATAGCATGTCAGAAAATGGCTCCTGCCAACGGGGCCCATTCAAGATTTGGAGATGGTGTGTGCTGGGTGAGAAAGTTTTGGCTCACTCCATCCCACATAGTTTTCCAGCAATACAAATTACAGACCTTTTACTCTGCAGCATCCATACCTATCTTCAAGCCAAATGCAAATATACAATCAGTATGTGCTTTTTCGCTGCAGAAATGCCACTCTGATAAAGTAGTTCTGCCCTCACATTTTTTATTCCCTTTGAACATAAATGTAAAAAAGAAACAAACCCAATTCACACTTTTAAAGGTATCTATAAGATCATATAAAGCCAGTTGAAAGTACTGTATAATGGGGGTACTACCAGCCTGTACCATTTGGGTTAGGGCTGGAAAAAGTACCTCACTCTGTTTTATTTAGGAGTATTATAATATCCATGCAGCACTTCTGTTATTCTCCACAGTAAATCTAGAATACCTAATATTGTGACTGATCTTAGTTCTTTCATCCTTTTTTCCACATTGTTTATGAATATTTTAAACAGTCCAGGCAACTGTGCAAATTCCTGTGGGAAACAACTCATGGCTCCTTCTTACTGGGAAAGCTGACTATTTACTCCCACATTGTTTTCTTCCTTTCTACCAGTTGTTTATATAGGTGAGGACCTTTCCTGCTATGCTGTGTGAGTCTGGGCTCCCAAACAACCTTTGGCAAAGGACTGTGACACATATCTTTTGGGAATTGCACTGGATTGTTTTCTACTTGCTTTAGGACACCCTCAGTGGATTCCTGTGGATTTTATCATCATGACAAGTGACATAAAAGTCTCTTTATAAAAGAGACTCTTCTGTTTCTCAGCATGCCATATGTACCTATAAACCAGCCTAATTGCTCTGTACTCATATGTACTCAGTGAATATGCTAGATCTTTTATTGGTCTGTAGTTTTCAGGTTTTCCCTGTAGCTTCTTTAAGACTGATGCCATGTTAGCTACTTCCCAAGACTTCTGATAACGAGACAGCTTTAAAAGAGAATTGACATGCAGTGGTAAGTTGTTTAGCTATTTCCACTTGAATTCCTTTAGAACTGGTGATATGTAATGATTCAATTGATTAATTTGATTCATAACCTCTTTTGTTAATAAAATCAGCAAATTGCTTGATCTAAGACAGAACCACTGAATAAAAAGTGGTATGAAATGCAAACTTCCTCGGATTCCTTTACACTGCAATGCAGACACAGAAAATTCCTTAACTGTTTTTGCTCTGGACTTTTCTTCATTGTGCACTCCCTGACTCTGTTGACACTCTGGGCTCTGCCTTTTGTTAAGGAAAGGAAACTTAGCAGGTGTGTTCCATGTTCCAAGGCCAGGTTGTACCAACTGCCTGACATCCAGCTTGCTTGGGGCCCTAGGGCACTAGTCCTAGAGAAAGGAGTTTGGAGTAAATATAAACAGACTCAAAGAATGAACAAGGAATTAAAGAGTAGAGACTACAGTACTCCAGTGTTTGACTTTGTTCACTGCCCTCAGTCTCATTGATTGAAACAGATGTAGGCAGAGGCTATCCAGCACCTTTCCTGTTCTGATATGCTAGAAAAGGGATTTATTGGAAGATTTAATGCCCTTTCCCCAGTTCATCCTCTATCATTAGGTAATGTGAGATGGTTTTTTTCCCCCATGTTTCCTGGAGAGGCCTGCTCTCCCAGAAGTTCATCTTCTGCCTCCATTAGTGGCTGTGCTTTGAGATGTTTATCTCAATGTCTCCTGATATTCCTTTTATGGTTGCGCTGCTCAAAGCTTGAGGGAGGCAGCTGGTCAGACTTTAGATTTAAAATTATGGGAGAAAGCAGGCTTTCTCATTTTCCCTGAGTTAGCTCAATCACAGGTTTCTGTCTGGCTCTGGACAGTCACATCTACTGTTTCAGCACTTTTAGTACATGAGTGGTTTCTTACACTTAGCTTAAATGCCTAGCACTCTCAATGGCTTTAATGATATCTGTGATTGTCTGCAGTTCAAAGACAGGCTTGCTAGAAGCCATTAACACCTTACAGTGCCAAGAAGGATAGCTCAGTAATGACTATGAAAACGTTGAAAATCGAAAAGTGCTACAGAAACAGTAGTAGGTTGTTGTCACCTGTCCCTGTTTACTCTTATTTCTGCTGCCACACAGGGCTTTCTTCTAGTGGCTTGGCACGTGTTTATATGTATTCTGGTTTCAGTTTCTTTAACATTATTTTATTACAAAATTAGTTTAAAAATATTTTACAGAGAAAAAGAAAACATTATTTTTAAACATTAAGTTTCTAAGGTTTTTTCCTGTGATAGATTGTCATGAAGGTGTCCATGCAGCATGAGTTTCATGCCTTTATTATGAAGAAGACAGCAGTGTCTTCCTCACAAAGACCTTTTGTATTTGAACATGATGAAGGAAGATTTAAAAGGCAGCTAATTGACAGCCATCATAATTCCTCACTGGGCTCCAGGACACCACTACTTCATATATGATCATGACTTACATCAGTGCTTACAACATCAAATTTCCACTTTGTCTTATTCTGCATTGGCTGAAACAACGTACGGGTCAAAGCATACCTTTATTTTATATGCAAATAAAACGTTTCTGTAAAAATATCTCCTCTGTGAAAGGGATCATTACCTACATCTTTTATTGAGCTTAATAGAGGCAACTGTGACCATAGAGATTTTTAGGTATATAATTAACCAAATAACTTCTGGCACATACAGCTGAATATGCCATACGCAGTGTAAGGTGTTGAACCATGAAGATTACCCTACTGGTTGTATCAGACATATTCTTAAGTCACAGTTGATGGTTTGTTGGGGTTTAGTTGTAGACACCTTATTCAAAGCCCACAAAATCAATAGAAATAAGTTTTTCCACTGACATCATTGATTGGAGTATAGGACAGTGGTGTGCTTACACCACATTTAGGTAGCATTAAATCCCTTTTCAAACTGGGGTGCAAAATACGCAATAAATATTTCAATCCTGATTGAAAAATTACAATAAAGAAAGTTATCTTAGCAATTCCCATAAAAAAACTTTATGAGATGAAAATGAAGCCAAAATACTAACAGTTGCCAAATGTGGGCTTAAAAAGGTATGTATGCATTTAGATGTATGTATGACCTTAACACCTTTACCTGCAAAAGAACAGAGAAAGAGACAGCATAAGAATTCAATAAATATCAAAAGAAAATCTGAGAGAGGTATCTACAGAAGAATTAAGAATTTTCTTTATGAAGGAGAATTAACTCTGAGCTGATTTTCTGAAAGGCGAGGTATTTTTACATAGTTACCTCGCTAAGGAATGAAGAGTCAGAAACAGAATGTACTTAAAGCACTTTTTCACTGAATGTTATACATACTGAAACAGAATTCCTTAAAACAAATGATTAGCAATGGCATGAACAAGTTTCTGTTAGCTTGTTAAAAAGTGTTAACTGAAAATCAAGCAGTAAAACAAACTATTTTAGCTGAAACTGCTTAAGTGGAAACCACTCCAGGAGAATTCCCATACCACATTTGACTCATGAAATTAATTACTTACTTGTGAATGGATATAGGAAGATGAAATGCTTCCCTCAGGACTCAGCCATTAAGTCTTCTTTTTCCCTTCTGAATATATTATTTGCATTATATTTTCTAGCCTTTCCCAGTCACAGCTGACTTCTTCCTCATGCCAGTTTCTGCCACTAAGTCACACTGAGTTGTACATATTTGAACACAATGGTTTGCATGCACTAGTCTCATGGAATAAATGGAATAACTTCTCCTCTACTCACTGGGAGTAAGGGAGGTAGACCAGGATTTCATATAAATGAGCCCTTCACACGAAGCAGCAGCAAACAGCAAGAGAATGTGCATCTGGCACTTCATCATCATGAATGTTGCATCCAGCTTTTGCGATCTTGCCATTAGAAGTCTGTGCAGATGGATTGTAAAACTGACTGGAGTAGCATGCACTGTGGCAGAGTATAGAGAGACACACATGAGACAATATATTAAAGCATAGAATTATTTGCAGCTTTATTTACAGGAAGCTAGGAAGAGATGAGCTCATAGTAGCAATCAGAGGTAAATGAAATTGTGCTCAGATTGTCTTGTGAGACATGTGTTTCACTCATAGATCCAGAGCCCACTCCTTTCCTACTTTGTATTTCAGCTTGCAAGTAATTGTTTTGCAAGTGTAAGTGCAATTTTAGGAAAACATGCTCTTTTGTTGAATGCTAGAAAAATTATTTTTAGTTGTCTCTTAAAGAGCTTAAGCAGCTGAAAAAATAAGACAGAAGGTGTAGCCACGCACCCTGACACTTCTTCCTTACAAGGAAGAAGGGTTCAGTTTACCTTTGGACTTTTTAGGAAGTTAGCCAGAACCTTCGGTCCCCTGTTTTAAAATTATTGGCTCAGTACCAAGGAACCGGTACTGGTTGGACCCTGTCCCTGTCTGTCAAAAGCTACACCTGTCTCTATTGGCAGGTGAGCACTGGAACCATCCTTGACCATCAAGTACAAAAGACAGCAGACAAAAGGCTCCGGGGGCATTTTCAGGCTGTTTTAGCAGGCAGATGAGCTTGTCTCTCTGCTTGCTCAGCTTAACTCTTTTATTTGTATTTTTCTAAGTTTATTTTGTTATTAAACATTTTGTTTTACAAGACACTCCTGATCATGCTGTCTCACTATTTTTAACCCCACACCCCCTGCCAGCAGGGACCCTTGAAAAGTGTGGCTGGGCCGCCCCCCCTGCCGCAAGAAGGTCCAACGCCACATGGCCATTTGTACACAGATGGCAGTTTGAGACCCCTTGATACAGTAAATGCCTGGCTGCTGCACCTGTTTACCTTATCCTTTACTACAAAATCGAGGGTTATCTCTTTAGGGTAGGTACTGTGTCGTCTGGGAACAAAATCATCAAGATGCATTATGTTTGTTTATTAACTTTCTTTCAGATGAGGTCACTTTTGGATGCAGGACATTTCACTAGGTGGTGTATTGACAGTGCAGTATGAAATGCTCTATGAAAATTGTCAACAAAATGCCAATTTCTGTCCTGCAAGATGATGCCAGGATACATTTGAGAAGCACACGTTTCCATTCTGCCATTTACTTTAGACTGCCAAAGATAAAAGGTTTGAGACAACAGAAGACTTTAGCAGTGTCAAGAATAATTCATTACCCAGCGCTATGACATTCACTAATGAATATGAGGAATTTAGCATCGCGTCTTGCTAACATCTCTGTCGCAGACATTGTTTTCGACTTTTGAAAACATTGTTCACATGCATAAAGCAATTACTGAGTCATACCATTGATTGTGTATCTGTCTTTATTTTTTATGAGCCTTCCAGTATAACTCCGTGATACCTATTAGCTAAATTTGCTGAGCGGTGCCCTTCTTTCTTTATTTTGGTTTTTTGATTTGCTTGTTTTCTTCCCTGAATAATCAGCTCTTGGTTAGTGTGGAGGCTGTGTTGATGTCTGTATGGAACAAATAATCTTCAACTTGCTCCAGCTATGCATTTGGTTCAGTAAACAAGCAAGCAGAAGTATAAGCTTGTAACCCTGTGGAGTAGCCCACAGGTTCAGCTGCTTGTGCTCCAGGGCTTGGTTTTGTGAAGCACAGCTGTGTGACCTTGGCTCAGATTTGCACAGAAAAAATGTTGCTGTGCTGTAAAAACCTGAAAAATACATACACTAAAGCCACTCAAAATATGAAAAATAAAACCAGAGAGAAATGAAATTGTTGTGGTAGTAGTTGTAAGTCAAGGACTCAGAAGAATACTGACCTGAAAAGGTTTAAAACTCTGAAAGGAAATGTAGTGAGGTGGAAGACTAAATCAGCAGGATTGAGGATCTGCCTATTCTGCAGGGCTATAGGGTCTTATCATTCCCCATGCTGCCAACTGGCTTGAAGAGACTCACCTGGTAACTTGTGGCAGGGGTGGCAAATATATGACTGATCTCTCTTGGCTGGATTCTATTAATCAATAGTTATTAGCTCATTGACCTGTGTGTATTTTTGCCTTCAAGTTCCTAATTGTGGCAAAAGATGCCCAAAGAATAGCATTGCAGCAAAGACAAAGTTGTGGTCTGTTGAGGTACAAAAGGGGCATATTGAGATATGACAAGGTGAAATAAGGTGAGGACAGATAAGGCATGATGAGGCATTTCTAGACATCTGTGCCAGTGAGAATTCCTATTTTTACCTAAATATTTTGTTGAATGTAAAATGTAGGATCAGTTGAGGAAGCTAAACTCTGAGTTATTCTACCTTGCCTTACTTTTCACCCATTTTTTTAAATGGAAATTTCTCTAACGCTCTCTGCTACGCTGCATACACGAAGAGTTGATATGGAGATGGTGCTTTGCACAGTCTGGAGGGGTATTGTACAAAAAAGATAGAAACAGGGACTGTATTCAGGCGGAAGCATAATGTTCAGGTGTCCTAACTCTTTGTGCACTGGCTGTGTCAGGATCCAAGGTCTGCCAGCCATGGATGGCAGCCATTCTGAATCACTCATTGCTTGTTTGAACTTAGATGCCAGAGCAGCCTCCTAAATGATTTTTACACCTATCTGTGTCATTCAGATAAACTCACTCCTGTTCCAGTACAATAAAGGAAACATAGAAGCTTTCCAAGAAAAACCACAGTTCAATAGTGTCTTTTAAGCACATTTATTTTTCATTTTGTTGAGGACTTCCCACTTGGAAAAGGTATTATGAAGCCTGTCGTTTTCTAAATAGGGATATACTGTGTGGAGGTGGAAAGAATCAGTTTGTTCCATTTCTTTTCCAAAATGACTAGTAATGTATATTATGGAGACTGTTTTTAAAATAAAGAGAATTCCTTAAATCAATAAATGTAAGTGGTTTGTTAAGAAAGTATATGATTCTCATTGACAGCAGAGATTTGTGGCCTCCCATTGGAGAACAGATGGGGTTTGTGTTTGAGTTCACTCAGCTAATGAGTATGTGGAGAAAAGGCTTTTGAAAGAAAGAAATGATCTTCAGAGAGGCTTTTTGGAGGATATTTACTATTATAACAGAAGTCTCTGAAATGGCATTTGTGTCAGCTAAGGAGGATAAAATGTGTCATGTTTGTGATAATTTAAAGCATGTATCACTAATGAAGATAAAGAGAGCAATGTATTTAAAGCTTAATGATACAGCAATAGCAATTGCCCTGTGATAATGAACAGTGGAGATTATCAGGCAAAGCCTAATGAGTGCTTTGCTTATAACAAGCTTTTTATAAACAAATACTGGTTGAGTCCTCTTTCAGAATTAGTGCTGATATGAAAGTGAAATGATTTAATTATAATGTGCGAGATAAATAAGAACTTAGGCAAGGGTGCTGAGTAAAATAGTCTGGCAAGGGTTTGCTGAAAATAAGCCTTCCAAAATCGCCAGGCAGAGTACAATATGTATCTGGTTTGACCCAGAAAATAGCTTTAGCACCTGGGAGAGAGACTGTGGGTCTACCTACAGCTCAGCTTATCCCATATGTGGAGGAGACACTTTTCTTCCTCTGGGTTCCCACAGTTTGGAGATACACATCTCCAAGGAAAAGTGTTGATTGTTTTCCCTCTTGGTTGTCAAGGGGAGAGGTGAGAAATCAGAGCTGATATTAGCACCCATTATGGAGATTCTGCTGCAGCCAACGTAGCACTGGCCAGAGTGAGTTATTTTTGCTGGTATGATTGTTTTCAATGTCTGAATTCAGGGACTGGCTGGGAGGAGGGGAAATTTCACTGCAAGGCTTGTCTGCCATTCACAGGGATTCCTTGTGCCACTCATCAGCTTAGGGACTGACCAGGTCAACATGAATCTGAAGTAAAAATGTAATTCTGGGAACTCCTTTATTAATGGCTTAAAACTATGTACTCAAAAGCTCACAGGTTTCAGAAAGCTGTGTGGAACATTAGGAAAAGAGCACAAAGAGTTCCAACTTTTCTGCAATATCTCCTTCCTTTGATAATCAGAGTTACTGAATCAGAAAATCACACAGTTGAGGTTGACAGGTACCTCTGGAGGTCATATAGTCCAATCCTCCTGCTCAAGTGGTGTGAGCTACAACAGATAGCCCAGGATGGGTCAAGTTTAGACTCTCCCCATAGATGGAGATGTCACAACCTCACTGGGCAGTCTGTTACAGTACTTGGTCTTCCTCACAGCAGAAATATTTTTTCTGATGTTTTATTTTCTTCTTATTGTCTCTTCATCTGTGATTGGACATCACTGACAAGAGCCTGGCTTTGTCCTCCCAGATCTCTCAGCCTCTCCTTTTATCAGAGGTGCTCCATGCAGTCCCTTACTCATCTTCTGGTGCTTTACTGAACTCTTTCAGGTGTGTCCATGTTTCTCTTATACAGAGGAGCCAGGAAATAGGTCTGGAATTTCAAGTGTGGCGTCAGTGGAACTGAATGGAGGGAAAGGATCACCTTCCTTGACCTTTTGTCAGTGCTCTTCCTCATGCAGCTCAGTATGCTATTGCCTGTCTTTGCTGCAAACAGGTATTGATGACACATTCAAATTGACCACCAGGATGCCCATTCCTTTTCTGGAGAGCTTCTTTCTGGCCTGTTGCTCACCATCATATACTGGTGCCTGGGTTTCTTCATCTAGGATTTGGCATTTTCCTTTGTTGAACTCTTTGAGGTTCCTCTTTGCCCATTTCTCCAGCCTAGGGAGGTATTTTCAAATGGCAGCCCAACCAAGTCTGATGAATCATTGACTCCTTCCAGTATCATGTTTTCTGTAGACTGGCTGGGTGTATGCTTCCTCCCCTCTTTGATGTCATTAATGAAGAAGTTAAACACTATTTGACCCACAGCTGACCTATGGGATACACCATTACTGACTAACCCCCAACCAGACTTTGTGCCACTGTTCACAGCCTGCTTACACTGGCTTTTAAGTCAAGTTTTGATCTACATCACCATCTACTTACCTAACCTGTATTGCATCCACTTTTCTACGAGTGTGTTAGAGGAGACGGCATCAAAAGCCTTAACGAAGTCAAGATAAATAACTTCCATTGCTTTCCTCTAACCAGCCAAGCTAGTAACATCGCTGTAGAAGGCTATTGGGTTGGACACTTTCATAAATCCGTGATGACTGCTCCTGAGCACCTCCTTGTCCTTCACGTGTCTGGAAATGGCTTCCAGAGTTAGTGGCTGCATCACCTGTTCATGTATTAATATGCATCGACATCTGCTGCTGTGTTCAGAGGTTGGTTGGAGCTGCAAGCAGAAGTTTGTTTTGAAGGCTGATGTCACCTGGGTGAATATAAGATAATTAATTTAATGATTATTTAGAACTCAAATTACTTTATGCGGTGCTAATGGCTAGTTTTGGCCATCAGAGCAGGGCTTCAGTGAAGAGGCACCTTCTTGAATGCGTGAGAAATATGGTTCTAAATATCCATTGATATTCTATTGCCTTAAAAGTTTTAAGATAACTTTTCTCTTCTCTTCTCTTCTCTTCTCTTCTCTTCTCTTCTCTTCTCTTCTCTTTTCTTTTCTTTTCTTCTCTTTTCTTTTTTTTTTTCCCTGAGATTATATGTAACTTCATTACTGTGAAAAAACACTAGTTAGAAACACTTAGAATTTGTGTTCAGATATAAAAATCAGTTCTATACATCCCTGGGCTTATGAGATGTATATAAAATGATATAATAAGCTTTGAGGACAAGGCAATCCTGTTTTCAGTGGCAAATCCTTTTTATGTTAAAATTGGGGTCAGATTCTGGTACACTGAGGTCAGAGACTGGTATACACAGCAAGACTATAAAGAAAATAGAGCCTGTGGACTCTGCCCATGGTGAAATGCACATGCCTCTTTCTGTCTCTGTCATGTTGAGAAGAGACACAAAATGTCATATTAGTCCTACAGAATTTTGTGGGAGTGAGTGTCAGTTAGCAGGTGGTTTAATGAAATGGAAAGGACTGGAGCACTGGGGGAGAACACAGAAGGAGCAAAATACCCTTTCAGCCTGTTGTTTGCTCCCTTCCCTGTAGCTCCAGAGGTATTTTCTTTTATTTCCTATTGTTTAAGCCACAAAACAATTTAATGTCTTTTGACATCTGTCTTAAACAAAGGGTCATTAGCATGTCCACTGATCTCAGGATGACCTGTGATAGCCCAGAGATCCTGACTACTCGCCATCAGCAGCCTCTAGCATGAAAACACACACAAAAAACTAGAGAGCTTCAGTGAAAAAAATGCTTCAATAGAAAAGTGAAAGAAAGAAAGATTTCTAGGAAGGAAAAGCTTCCAAACTGTAGGGGCAGTGGCTCCAGAAGAAAGAAAGAAAAGCTTACTTTGATTTCAAAACCCTTTGTGTATATTTCTTTAGTACTCTGAAGGGCATGTGCAACCATGTGGGGAGTCTGGAGCACATTCTGAATAGAGATGGAGAAAAAAAGAGAAAAGCTTTTTTAAAATAAGCCCCACCATACTCGCACACACCCACATATATAGCTATAGATAGATATATGGCAAATGACAAAGTGTTTACTGAGCTTTATTCAGTCAATACTAATTATGCTGCGTGTGCATAGATATGTTAGGAGGAGGAAAGAAAACACTACCAGCACTTTGTAGCTCTGAGAGAGAGTTGCTGTCCTAACACATTACAAGAGCCATTACTGGCAGCTGCACATGGATAAGAGATGGTTTTTTACCACTGAAAGTAAGCCTTCTGTGAAGAGGGTGACAGCTACTTGCAGTGACTCCCTCCCCTCCCACAGGGTGCTCTGCTGGGGTCTTCAAGGCCAAAGAAAGTGGTTACTTTTTCTTTTTTCTGAAATGGATTCCTACTCAATAAAGTTATGTTTCTTCCACTCTGGAAGTCCTCTGACAACAATTTTGGTATTGCTGGAGCAAATAATGTATGGGTTTTCTGTGGTAGTGTGTATTTGTTTATTTTTTGTTGGTTTTGATGTTTTTTAATGTGTTGGGTTTTTTTTCTCCACTCACTGGCTTGTGAGTATATTTCATTTCTTTGTGCAAAAGGGATCAGTCTTCTAAAATAATTTGCAAATAATAAAAAGGAAGAGTAGGCTCAGCCAACAGTGGAAGTGACTTTTTTTGCATGAATTGCCACTTGTTAAGCCCACCCTAAAACTCAGGTCAGATTTAAGATATTCTTGGTACCAGAAAAGGAGTTATGTTGCAAATACAAGGCAGACATAGGCAAAAGTGATAGTTTCACAATAAACTGCATTTGCTTTAAGCTCTTTTGAAAGCCATGGAGCCCATTCAGAATAATAAATTAAGTGAATATATGCTGTGCATATTAGACATTTTTTATAAGACGTGATATGCTCCTCTTTTTCTTATTTCTTATACTCATGAAGGTACACTGTAGAGCTCCTAGCACAACCTTACTGATGACTAAAAGCTTGGAAATAGAAAGATTTTTGTAGAGAATGAATAAAGGCTAAGAGAACTTAAGTACATGTAAAAAAATATGAAAAAGCAAATTTTTGTGTCTATTAATGCCAGCATTCACGCACAATTCCAGGCACTTAGTCCTAAAGTTAATCAAAGGTACAAGTAACAGTAGAGTATTTGAACAGACTGCTTCTCTAACAACTCGAGTCTGGCAAAGCAAAGGGTGCCAGTGACTTGTTTACAATCCAATTGTTGGATAATTTTTCTTCCCTGAATTTATTCAGTTAAATTGAAATGATGGCTAGATTCAAGATCAGGGGATAGGCAGTGAGAAAGAATAGGAAAAGAAATGAAATTCGTAAAATAAATTACTTGCTACAAGTTTCTTCCTTAGCTCCAATTACAATAAACACAAAGGAAAACTGAGGCCTATAAGCCATCTGTGTGTGCATAACCTCAAGGCTGGCAATGACAAGCTAAGTTAACAAACAAAAATCTGCCAAGGGGGGTTAACAACTGCTGACAGTGTGGTGAATGCTAAGGCAGGTGATACTCATCAGATATGGCAACAGCAGAAAGTATTGAAAATTTAAGTTTCCAGGCTCAACGTGCCAAGAAAAAAAAAAAAAGAAAAAAGGCCAGTGGAATCTTCCTTTTGTTTAGTCAAAGCCAGGCATATTTTAGAGCAAAATGATGGCAATGAGCTTTTCAAAATTTTAAGTAAATATTTAAGGGTTGTTATTTTATGGCAAAAACTCTGCTAAGAGTACAAGTAATCATTTGATTCCAGGGATTATCTGTGGCTGGACCAAATATGTTCTCTCTTCATGTTTCAGGGTGGACCAGACACTGTGGCTTACTGGCTTAAAGCAATGGTGCTCCAGTTTTAGGATCTAGATTTCATCTTCCTTGGGGTGTCACAATATCAGTGATATATACTTCAGTTTCAACCTCCCAATACCTCCAAAGTCACCTACAGCTCACCACCACGCCCCTGGTGATCAGTCCCCTCTTTCTAGGAAAAGAAAACTGTACTTCTCTGACACCACAAATCTCACCCATGAGTGCTTTATATACATATATATATACATATATATATATGCATACACACATATATATGTAAGTTTTAGAGCAGAAAAGGCCAAAGAGAGCACATTTTTTTTTTTAACCGGGGATAATTTTCCATGTTAGTTTTTTAATTTTTTCCATCTTTTTCTCTTCAATTGCAAATGACTCAAACTAGAGTCCCTCCTGGTACATATGGATGCAGTAGATTCTTATTGGTTAAGATCTCTTTGTACAGCTGTCATACAAACAGTAAAATAAGCAGGGGATTGAAAACTATTAGTCTTGTTGAGTTGCAGAGCAAAAGATAACTTAATTCACAGTTAGCTTTTATCCTGTATTCTCCAGTTTTTTGTTTTGCTTGAGTGTCTGTAGTTTGTGTTAAGTATGAGGTTTTAAGCATTACACATGGACATTTTGATGTTTCATCAAACACTATAAATTACAAAAGAGGGCAGAAATAATGATGAGGAAAGAATAACAGGAAAATAGATTACATCTGGAAAACCTGGGAACAGTATTCTCAAATCTGTCAGAGTAAGAATACCCCAAAGGAGAAAAAGTTGTGAAAACACCTCCTCCCCAGAAAACCCCACTAGTGAGTATGCTAGATGTGGCAAAACTGCTGTGTCACACAGTCACAGCTTAAGACAATTCTGAGTGGGTAAATGCATAATTGAATGAGTGATTTATCTTTCCTATGGGGAAAATAATAATTTTGCAGAGAGATTTCTCTAAAGGTTACACATACATTGACAATATTGATGCAGAAAGTACGGTGCCTTTATCCACATAAAGATGTGTTTGAAGAATCGGGCTCTACAAAAGGCATCAAATTAAAGTTCCTCAGCTTGTGAAATGCTCACCTCTCAGACACCATTAGTATTAAGGGAGCAGATTAAACACAATTTAGATCACATTGAAAGACTAAAGTCAATTTAGCAGGTATATAACCATGCATGATAATGGTCTCTAAATCTACAGCAACAAGGTGAGGATATGCTTGGATATGCAGGATAAAATGTGAAACTACAATAATTTCCTTTGAGGACTATAAAAGCAGCAATGACGAGGAGACAAATTTTAGATGCTAGTTTGTTTAAGTAAATTCATTGATTTCTCTAAAGGTTACACATACATTGACAATATTGATGCAGAAAGTACGGTGCCTTTATCCACATAAAGATGTGTTTGAAGAATAAATTAGAAAAATTCAATGGACTGATCTAGAAGGGAAATAAATCTGATAGCAATTTTATATATATCTGATCTGCAGAGTATTGTGAACTTGACCTTTGTTGGAATAAATGGATTCCAAGCTGAATGGTGTAGTATTTTATTATTATTTGCATGATAGCAGCATGCAGATGCAATATGAGGGTCACAGGAAAATCTTTTTCAAAAAAGCATGTGATCTTCCAGCCTTTTCCCCACTCAAAATTGGAAACTAAGTTGGTTTTTTTGTTTGGTGGGGTGTGTGTGTGTGTGTGAGTGTGTATGGTGGTTTCTTTTTGTTTTGTTTTGTTTTTTGTTTGCTTTTCTTTTGTTTCACTCTTGCTAGTTTCTTATCTGCTGTCCATTATGTGCAAGAGTGCATAGGAGACCCACAGAGGAGAGGAAGCTTTAAACTGCAGGGAAGTCACATTGCAGCTTAGAAGGTGTATTGATCTTGGCAACACATGGTTCCAAAGAACATAGAAAACATGAAGAATCAAACTCATAAAGACTTCAAATTTACATAGTGCTGGGATAGCAGGTGGGCTTAGAAAAGCAAACAAGGAATGCAGCTGCCTATGGAAGTCTTGTTTGAATAAGTTGAAAAGCAGCCAAATTTATTTGTATGGCATAGCCCGACAGCTTGCTCTTACAAGCGTAAGAGAATATGCGATAAGTACTTAATGTTCAGTCTGATCTGACTAATGAAGATGCTTAACTTTTGCCTGAACCTTAGGTAGGGAGCTGGGGCAGAACCTTAAGAAGAGGGGAAAAGGACACATTCAGGGAAAAATGAATCTATGCACATCTTTCCTTTCCAAAAGGTCTAAAATATAGAAAAAAAAAAAAAGGAAAAAAAAAAGAAAAAAAAAAGAAAAAAAAAGGAAGTAAAGATATAAGTAAGCTGTCCTTGCATTGACACTACTGCTTTTGCCTAAGGATTGCCTTTGCCACCCTGATCACTGGGATCTCCTGTCATGAAGCAGAGATCCACTACCACCTTCTATAGGCCTTTTAGCATCCCTAATGGATCAGCCATCAGGGAAACTTTCCCATGTCAGCCTCATAGTCCAACTGCCTCCTTTCTCTGTGGTCCACACTGCTGTCTACCTGGTACCACCTCCACAAAAGTCTGGACCAGCAAGTCCTTAGGCTCTGCCTAGCCCCCTAATGTCGTGTTTTGTGACCCTGTTGCGTTCTCCTCACAAACTCTTTTGTGTTTAACAGGATGTGTAGCAACCAGATCTAAGGATTGCAAGAGCCTGCTGTGTGCCAGCTTTCTGAGCCCACAAAAACGCAGCATTTTCAGAGACTGCTCATTGACATAATGGGTCAATATTACCTGCTATTGAGAGTTAATGGAAGTTTTCTTTTGTTCATTTCTGAAAGAATGTACTTTGAAAATAGCATAAAAACTGGAGAGTGCTCTTTCATAGGCTGAAAAAGAAAAAGCCATGGTCAGAAAAATTAATTGTGGTCCTCTTTTGGGAGGGCCTATAAAATTATAGGGTTGGACTAATGCTCACCTGGAATAAGACTCCTCTTGCTAGCTTCAGTGAAACAATTAAAACACAGCTCTAAGTCCATATGAGCATTCTGGTATAGCTGTATTGCTCTAGTTTTTATGCTGTGCTAATATCCAGGTTTTAATATGTGTTTTAACCTCTTGTGCTGTTGATATAAATCTTACCTCTTGCAAAAGGAGTGGGAAAGCTCCAATATTGCGAATTAACATCCTGATTCAGTTGGGTACTAAACTGTGGGCTTCATTGGAAGTAGTTGTAGTACTAATGTTGTAGCAAATGGGATTACTTGTAAGCACTAAATTTAAAATGTACTTAAACACCTTGCTGAATTTCAGACTGAGTTTGCACATTGCACTCTTCCTAATAAACAGTGTTGTATTCTATGTCAGGGTGTTGCATGCCATACGTAACCCATTGTCACTTACAGTAAACTGAGCTGAATTGCAAATGTAAAAACAGTACAGAAGGCAGGGAGTTAATTAAGGGCTGTATCAGGTTTTTTATTTTGATCAGGACACAAAATTAAGTATAGGTTACATGGCACATTAGTGTGTCTGTCAAAGGCAGTGGCTTTCACCAGGCAATTAAAGGGAGCAAAATAATCTAAATGAATTTTTAAATTGCTTCTTCCAGTCATTAAGCACAGTTATCACATCCATATTTTGTAAATGCAAAACACTGAAGTTCTCAAAAGTCTGTTCTCTGCAGTAGTTTTTATTGATGATCCATCTGAGCTTCATTTCCTAACTGAAAACCCTTGTCGGTCAATTTATTCCAACATAACACTATTTGGTTGGGTAGTTATTAATCCTGTAATTGTTCATGGCATGCCAGGAATAATTCAGCTAATTATTACAATATGTCTTACTTTGCCATGCTTCTATATGTCAAAATGACTGCTGCACATATTGGAAAAAATCAGTTTCCTAATTCAACTGAAGATATAAAAATTGATTATTAATTCCCTAAAAAATGGAAAATTACTTTTTTTTTTCTCTCTGCCCCACACATAATCTCTACTGGTCTGGATACATTTTTGACAAATATTCTGCTGCTAACTTTAATTGATCCATGAATAACACTGTGCAGCAAAACCTAAGAGTGCTGCCCTCACTCAGCATTAGTTTCAATTATAGGACAACTATAACAGAGCATGTTGGATCTTAGTAGAAAAGGACTTCATTTTTTCCAGTTCCTCTTAGATGAAGAAAAGCAAAGCTACTTGAGATGGTAAGATTAAGAGGCTGGTTATCCTTGCAAAAAGAAAAATTTGTCCATACATAAGTAGTCTATTAATTACATGCCATAATGCATTTAAAATGCATATTTATGCATAAAATGCACTATATTTAATTCTCTACTGGTGAATTCCCATTAATAAAGTTCAGTTTGTTCATCTTTGCTTTTTTCACATTTGACAATGTGTCTGATGTCACTGAAGTCAATCTCCAATCTGTCGTTGGCCTAATAAAAGTAAAATCAGCCTGTTATGGACTTAAACATATTTTTAGTTCACAATAAATGCAAGAAAATTGAAAGCACAGTGAATATTACAGAATTTGCTGTTTTATAGTTCTCATTAACACATTTTCATAGTACAAAATTCTAAAATTGTATTCTGTTGGGGCAAAGAAGATCCTGAGCTCCTAATTAATGAAGACTGTGTGTACACTGACTAGAAAAGTATTTTACACAGTGGAGTTCCACGCTGTGATATATTGAAGCAAGACAGGATATGTGAAAATGAGAACCACATAAAAAGTCAGTAACTTTTATTCTTGTGAGAATTGTCCCAGAACATTGTTCTCACTGTGAATTTCCTCCAAAAAAGATGGCTCACTCAAGGCTTCATATGTTGTTTATGTTCCACACAGGGACTTACCCAGAGATGTAGTAAACAATTTTGAGAACTTTCTGAGTGGAAATGGATTTTTTTTGTCATGTATAACTCTGAAGCTAAAGGAAGAGGAAATGGAAAACAATCTGAAAGAACAAATCACCCCAAAATTAGAGATTGAAACCAATGGAAGTAATCCTGTTTTTGTGGCAACTGCTACTTTTACTGATAATGAAGGTTTAAATGAGGGAACTCCAGAACTCCAGTAATTAATTTGCATTATCCAGACTCAGTATCGGTGTTTACAGCAAACTACTGTGCTCCAAGGAAGGCACGTGGCCTTCAGAATTAGTTCAGTTTCAGTGACCATATTTTTGTGGAGTGAAATCTGCTGGTTTACAAAACCTCTTGGTTGAGTAATTTTTTGAAAAAGCTTTGCAATTCACATTAATTTTTGGCACACACAGACAGACACTTGAGATGTCTGTGTGATTTATCTGAATCGTGCAGATCCTCTGCGTTTCAAAAATTGGATGGTACAGGCTTTAATCTAAGATTTTGTTACATTTTTAACTGATAGCTCCAAATGTTGTCACATTGGGAACCACTGTCATGATATTTTGGTGTTTATTGTTATGAACAGGAACAAATACAGAAAAAACACACTAACTTGTAAACAGAACAAAACAGAAAAGTCTAGTGCTACAAACTGCAAAAACCATTAGGAACACAGCTCAAGAAATAGAGAGCCATGAGAGCTGTCTGCCTCTAACTGAGCATAATTTTACATTAGACATTTGAAATGCTGCACTGTCTAGACAGTGTAAATGCAGTGGTAAAGTTACTCGTGTCTATTTGCCCTCTCCTGCTTGTAATGGGACTACCATTCAGTGCTTACTTTTCCTCTCAGATAATTCTATTTTTATGTTTTCCTTTTTCTCTCCTAACGAGAGATATTGTGTTCTAGCATAATGTTCAGGGATGGGGTGATGCAGATCTGCAAATGCATTCTCATCCTCAATGTCATGTACCACAGATGCTCTTACTCATTGTGAGAACTTGAAAAGTGAGAAAGAGCACCCTTAGGAACATTTTGAAAGGGAGCTGGCTGGAGAAAAGGAGAAAGTCATTCCATTCTTCTAGTATTATTGATTCTTTCATAGAGCTTTCACCTCTAAACTAAATAAAAAGGTTTAAATTTGTACATTTCTCATAAAGCTATAACAAAAGCAGGTATTCTTCAAAACTGTTGAGCATTACATAATGTTTTGGATACGAAGATATGTAGTTTCAAATAATATTTCAAAGTAATACTGTTGGTCGGCATAGAGAAACATCACAGCAGACAATATACTGTGTACAATCATATAATGATGTAACTTATTACTTGCTTTAATAACAGTTTAATATTCAATATTTCAAAAATATTATAGAAAATTAAATGAATGCAAAGTAAATGTATTAATAAAATGGTTAATGAAGTTACCAATTTTTTAGATACAGTTGAAGTTAACTGAGAAAGTTAGAAAACGCTGTAAGTTTTTTTATGTTTTTCTTTGCAAACTCTGCTCCCATAAAAAGAGTTCAGTTTAAACACAACCACATTTTCAAAGTTCAAACCAAACAGCAGTCAGGTCAAATAAGATACTTGTTAGAAGTACATAATGTTGCTTCAAACTGATCATGTTTCTTCCATGAAAAATGCTTTATTATGAAAGCAAATTGAAAAGAAGGGGACAGTCCTTCTCATACTCTGTTTGACTTGGATTCAGCATCCATCGGTTTCATTGTGCAAAATCAGGGTCTTAAGGCTGTGACAGAGTGGACATGAAAATGTTCACATCTATAATTTCCTTTGCCAAATTCATGCTGCTCCCTAATGCAGCCAGTTCAAATCATCGCTTATGCGGTTACAGAAAAATAAGTGCATAACTATTTGCATATAGATTGTGTATCTGCCAAAGTGAAAAACTTGAAAGAATAAGACCAGCAATTTCTTGTGTGCATATTGAGGGAGAGCCTTTCATTTAAAATACAGCCTAAAAATTAGGTGGAGCACGAGTCTATTCTTTGTTTTGCCTTAAACTTTCTTTGTGACCTTGAATAAACAATTTAGGACTCTTTTTCCACAGAGAAAGTATGTGTGTGCAATCATAAACGTGCTGCTGCTCTAATTATGCCAAGATTAAAACATAAGGTCCTTCCTTTTCTATTTTTCTTATGTAAAACAAGGTTAACATCACCTAATTTGCTTTGTAATAACTAGAATGGCATTGTGTTGATTCATTAGTTTAACTTTCTGTGGAGTGCTTTGAAAACTGCACAGTTTTTTGACAGTTATATATAATTATCATCAAAGGCAGGTAATTTTTCTTCCTTGATCTATCCTGCTGCATATTTATGCCATTGTTTTTATCATGATATCAAGACAGTAAATGGAATTTGTTTTTTTAAAAATGTATCTGGAGTTGGCAAGGAACTTTTGGAGTATTCAGAGGGAGGGAGATTTACCCTGCTCCTGGACCAGGGTGCACACTATGGACTGGCTACACATCTGAGCAAGGCTTGAGCAAGCACTTCTATCTTCTGTTTTCCCCTGCCAGATTTCTTTCCTATCTTATGAAGAAATATGACTGCATGGTACAAAGAAAGCTGTGGCAAACTTCAACAGGTGCATTTATTTAAAAAGTCAGGAAACCAACATTTTCAAACACATGATGGGGTTCATTGTCCCCATGGTTTAGGATAAATTTCTGGTTAAAATATTCATATCTACTTTTAGAGGACCCTGGTGAATAGTGGTGGACTGAGACTTAGGAGATGTGGGTTCAGTCTGGCAGAATTACCCTGAGCAAAATATTTTCTATCCCTGGCTTTTCGGTATTTTTAAAATGCACAAATTCCGGTGCAGTTGGAGAACTGTGTAATGAAAACCTCTATCAAATGACCATTAATGTCACTGTTACTAAGATGTTATTAGTTGAATTATGGAAGAAAAGCTAGAAAGTCTGAGAGCTAGCAAATCTGCTGGGATTCCTGTACTCATCATGGACTCATAAGATGAGTCTCTGTACTGCAAAAGAAGAGTAAAACACGCCAAAAACATACCCTGCACCATAAGCAGTAGGTGCTGTGGGATAGATAATCATGTTTTTCAAACTTAGGAGATTGTACCAGAGACAGTGGTATTGCCTGGAAAGGATGTTGAGTGTTAATATGAATAAGTGTGAAAGATTCTGGCCTTTCATTGTTAGTGCAGTTATTAAACCATATTTTTCTAATATGAAAGAAAAATTCAGGTTCTCAGTTCATGTACTAGAAATACCTAAACTGCAGTTTTCTGTGGCACTTGTGTTGACTTTATCTAACTTACATTATAAATGTTCCCATATTTTTTGTCCCTGAAAAGCTTCAGGCATCAACTATGTTTGTGACCTAAGTGTAATCTCAAACTTGCTTTCAATTATTTCTAGCCCAAGAGGCCTGGACTATACAAACCCAGTTTGAAAACCTGAAAAAAACCCCATGTTTTTATTTTTCCTGTTTGATACAAGTTATACATAAGAGCCATTTCAGAGCAAAACATTTGTCTCTAATATCTGGCAGTCTAGTATTTCAGTTTTTATGTACTAGCCCAGAAGCTTTGTTGAACTTGGAGATTATTGTTGTAATTACTATTTATAGCTTGTGTTGCCACAATACCCTGGACAGTCCAGCTCCATTTCTGTTAGAAAAGCATAAAACAGTACAAGAAAAGCATAAAACACTCCTCCCCCCGCCAAAGATCCCAAACCTCGGTGTGATGTGGCCACTCCATGATACACTGGTATGTTAATTTTCTTCCCTATTCTACATATTACACAGACATTGAGGACCCCTTGTAAGAGAGTAAAATGCACAGTGATGATAGAGTACAAGCTTTTAAACAGGTATAAAGTGTTTTTTTTTTTTTGTTTTTTTTTTTACAGTATCTGTGAAACTTCATTTTAATTTGATTGGCCTCCTTTTTCAAATTAAATGTTGAGGTTTTCTCTGATTTTTTTTACTGACTGATGTATAAAATAGGATATATCGTATTTCATAAAAGCTCTTTATGCTTGCCAAAATAGATTGTACAAAACCTAACAGTAAATAGAGATAGTTTAGTTCTGTCTTGGAGATAGATCACTAAGAAATTGGGTCCATCACTGTCATTTTTCTCAGAGATTCTTCTCATCTGTCACAACACAGTAGTTATGAAAAATGAAACCATAAATTCAATTTGTAGCTAATCTTTGGAGTAATTCCAGTGTGAATAATGCAGCAATTTGGATGCATGGTCAGTCAATTCTGTCTCTGATTTATTAGGATTTAAGACTTTTTTTTTCTTTCATTAATGATAATTACCCAAGAAGAGAAAATAATTTCTCAAAAATTATCTATCTTCACATCTGTGGCCTCAGTTTTGAGAAAGACTGCAATGCTTTTTAAACTTATTATTGTAGGAGGGGGAAGGTTTTTATAAAAGATATATGAGGTATTTAAATTCTGAACTGTATCTCTTTACAGCACATGTGTGAACTGATCAGCACTAGTTTATGGCTGCTTTTATATGACTCCCATTAGAGCTAACATTTTGAATATCTCAGCATAAGGACACTGGGATTTGCTATTGATTTTCCACACTTCTTACACCTTGAAGATTGCATTAAAATCCAGCTCAAGTAAGAGTGACATTTTTTGTTCCTGTTTAAAAGTCAAATTTATTATCTAGGACTTTTTCTACTTATTAAATCCCCACTTTCTCTGATACATTATTTATGTATATTTTTTCTATAGCTTTCCTTCAACTCTCAAGGTCTTCTCTTGATTTTTTGCAGACAGTATCTCCAACACATGCATACAGTAGATATTATCCATACTTTTGTGTCTGTTGTTAATGAGGGGTGTTGGGACAAGGCCAGAGGGAAAAACAGCTCATTTAACATTGACTTTGAGCTTTGGTAAAAAGTTTTAGACATCTAGAGAAGTACTTCTGATGAGGAAAGGGCCTTTAAAAAATCTCTAGAGGAAGACTTCAAGCTGGATGTCTTGACTTACAGCACCTTCAAAGCTTCCTGTCTCTCTCCAGTGCTGATGAAGGAATGGGACACTTCAAGGGTCCTGGCTCTCCAGGCACGCACTCAGCAGTGAGCCAGCCTGTAAAACTGAAGCTGTGCTACCGCCACGCATGGTCTTCTTCAGAAGATTTATGCCAGGTGCCTCTGGCACAGCATTTTCTTCACAGGGAAAGTATTTCATTGACAGGAGGGTCAAGAAGGACTGATGCCACCTTCCCACCAGAACAAGGTGCCGAAGGAGGCTTAGTCCATGGACAGAGTTTTTAATTAGCTCCACTTGTTCCCTCATAGAATTGGAGAATCATGCAAAGGCTTGTGTTCGAAAGGACCTTAAAGACCATCTAGCTCCAATCCTCCTGCCATGGGAGATTGGACGAGATCAGGTTGCTTGGGGCTGCCTCCAACCTCTCCTAGGACATTTCCAGAGACGAGAACATCCACAGTTTCTCTGGCCAACTATCTCCAACTATGGATTCCTATTTTTACCAAAGTAGCACTTCTTTTCTTTGTTTCCTATTTTATTAAAATGTTGAATTTAAATGTACAGCTAATTTAAAATCTATTTAAGATGTGTTACTAACATTCTTTCAGCTCTACTTTCATTTACTATTATATTTAGCTAATTTTTGGTTGAATAATGCACCCTACAGAATAGATTTCATATATGTATGCGGAAGAGGAAAAAAGACAATTACCTATTTTCACACTTTTTTTTACACTAGACTGTGAGCGTTTTAAAATAGTAGGAACTTGGAAATGGTTTTTGATTGCTGAAGAAAGTGCATATTTGCCTACTTTGAGCACAAAATCTTTTTATATCTGTGAGGACAGTTTAAATTGGCTTCACAGGAAATTCACACACTGATAGCAATTTTCAAATTATCATGTCACAAGCCTACTTTTATTTAAAAATAAAATATTTGGTTTATGTTTTGTTTAAATAAATTCTATTATTTAGTTGCTACTCGCTGAATTGGTTCACAATAATATTCTTTTCTTACTACTTTTTTTACAGATTTCTTCATGCATGCTTTTCAGTCTTGTAATCTGCAAATCTTTTTTGTTTCCTCTCAGCTAAAGGTCAGTCCTTTTAATAGTTCTCTATGTGAAGATGTTAGAAGAGGTTATTTTGCTCAAGTGACACAATACTGTAGCTTCAAACTTCACAACTGCTAGATTCTCTGTAGTCTTCTTAATTTTGCAATTATGCTTGAAAATAACTTCAGACTGCATCACAACTTCCTCCCTTACTTCAAAACCATCTTGGTGAAGCAGTATTTAATTTATAATTAGTCCATATAATACTTTTCCTAAGCATGTCTAATTAAGAAATGAAAAAAACCCATAATATTTATTTAGTTCCAGTTCTCTGAACATTTCAAATCTTTTCCCAACAGCAGTGAAGCTGATGGTTAGTCTGCAAAGTGGGGCCATTTCTGAGGTGAAGCCACCTCACCTCTTAACTATCAGAAACCTCAAACTGTCTTTTCTGCCTCCTGCTCCTACATCAAGGACTTCTGACGGCTTGTTTTGTCTTCTGTGAATTTCCACTCACCCTGACAAACATGGTGGGTGCAAGGCAGCTGTGTATGTGCAGTAGGAGGAATTTAGGCTGGGTTCATCAGGCTTGCTGGGATGCTGCAATGAACATCCATCTAGCAGCTCAGTGGGTTTCCATGTGGAGTCCAAGGCTGCATATGATATTGGACATAGGGGCAGGTGTGATGTCCGTGGTAGAGTCTGGTCCTGACCTGCTGGGGCACTGCAATGGGTCTGCACAGAATAACCAGCAGTTCTCTTCTAAACGCTTCTAAACTCTATCTAAGCAGAGAGTGGGAGCTGGAAGCAGAGTAACCTTGCACTGGAGTCTCAAGGCAGGTGATATATTACAAAGCCAATCTACTGAAAAATCTGAGCCTTGTGTTAGAGTTGTAAGTGAAAATAAATGGAAGGAAAAGGAAGATACAGCACAAGGTTTTTCAGTGCTTTCCTCAATATGTGTCACCTGCTAGGTTAGCTTTTTTCTGGTTTAAAACCTTTTTAAAAATCCAGCAAGCTCCATGGCAAACTACCTCGTAAGAAATCACTGAAGCAGGGGATGAACTGCTCTTTCAGTTCCCTGCCAGTCTGTAAAGTCTGAACAGAATGCAGCATGCAATCTTGAATTTACGGTGACTTGGTGCATTGTGCTGGTTGTTAAATAACCTCAAATTACTTTAGGCAAATGCTTCTGGGAACATTACTTCTTTGTTCACTTATTTAGGGGTTTAAAGTCTTCATTAGTCAAGGGATAAATACATCTGTGGAAGTAATTTATCAAATTAGTACATGTGTCTTTGGGCAGCATTCTTTTGATTGGTTATCTTAACAATAACTTGAGGTGTTCAGGCTAAGTGATATTTGCTTACAAAATATGAGATTTCTGTACGCACAGTAGGCTTGAGATAGATTCACAGTGTGCATGAAATTACATGCAAAATTAAATTATGGATGGTAATGTGTGCATGGCATTCTCAGCTGAGTGTCTTTAAGTGTAAAATACAAAATTACATGGTCTCTTTTATTCCAAACCACACATAAAGACTCTTTTTTTGTACCTAGACATCATCAACTGATTGATTTTAAGGAACTGGAACAAGTATTTCTATCATTCCCTAGTATAATCTATGCAAGTACTTTTGTGTTAAGTGAAAAGGGTTGTTCAAACTGAGTATTTCTACTTCACAGGAGATGTCCAGATTTTCAATTTTTCTCTGAGCCTGTTTTTTTAAAAGATTGTTTCCCCCAAAGCCATTTGTAAAGAAAATTATAATATTTTACAAAATTTCAGTTTGAAACTAAAATCAGCATCAGAAATAAGCTTTTATTTTTGTATCTTTTTATTATTTCATAACACAAAACCAGAATTACATGTTATGCTCTTGTATACCGAGTAGAACTGGGGAGAGGTTAGTTTCTCCTATATTTGAGTTGTCAACGTCCAAATCAGAGCTAGCCATTTAGAATTGCTTTGAAACTGGCAAAGGAGCTAGGCACTTCTAATATGTGACACCTGTCAACTCAAGCTAGACAACAGTATGCCAGATGAATCATGAAACACATACTGAGATGTTCCCTTTTGACTCTAAAGGGAACCTAGATAATATGTAAATATTGTAATTATTGTAGGTGTCAAGAGAAATTGCCTCTTAGATGTCCAACTATGACATCATATAATACCAAAGTATTTAAATATAAACATGAAGTTAGTTACTACTTTACCTATTTGGTAGTACTTAATGTATATGATATGTATCATGCATAATTTCTTATTTCGAGCATCCTCTTCCAAGACCTGAAGTATGAAAATAATGGAAGCAATCAGGTTTATGTGCATCTCATCTAACTTAAAATTTAAACTTAATTATTGACTCAAAACCTCAAATGACTCTGTAACCAATGGTGGTGGACATCTCCAGAGTCACAGTCACAATTCACAATTTACAGAATTGGCTAAATAATCCTCTGGAGGTACCTTTTTTTTCTAGTGGCATTCAGGTAGCACGAAATAATAGGAAACATCAGCTGAAATCCCTGCACATGCGAATCTAGTTTCTTGAAACTTTTTGAAGTCCCAGGCATCAATTTAAATGTCCAGATTTTCAGGACTGCCTAAGCTTAATGCCATCTAAATTCATTAGTTAGCTCTGTACTTAGCTTGAACCTTGGGCATCTAACTCTAGGGACCTATGCATGTTCATACTTGGGAGCTAAGCACTAATTTCCCATTCAAGCTCTTCTTCAAGCCCTCTTGAGACACCCAAGCTCTACCCATATGATAGAAGTAATTTGATCGAGAAATCTGTAGTGTTAGATAGGTTTACTATCTATTTTTGCCTGACTGCTGAGCAGTTAGACCATTCATCATGGAAGTAAGAGTTGGAAAACAAGCTCTCCTTAAGCCATCATTGCTGTTGCAGAGAAGTGTGTAACCACCCTGGAAACAGCCTTTGAAACAGCGTCCCTGTGCTGCAGTAAAGCAAGTGTCAGAGAAAATTAGCTGGGAGGAGGGAGTCTTGCTCTGATCTGTTAATGTGTTAAAGTGAAACAGAGAGACAGTAGATCAGAGCAGTTACTATTTTCTATGGGTTCCTTACATTCATCGTAAACATCGTAAGATGAACTACAGAAAATTCCAGATTTGAGGAAGAAAAACTTGCTGTAATTAAGGGATCCTTCTCTGCGGGTGTTCAGACATTGCATTCCACTTTCTATTGTCTTCAAGCAGAATATAGTTTTAAAGAATCCTATTTTACCCCTGTAATCTTTTCTGTTTATGGCCCTTACCAGTTGAAAGATTTGTGAAAGAAATTACAAATTAATCCAGGTTGCAATTTGGGACTTTCGGTTTGCTGCCTGAGGCAGAGCCGGGTGGATCTGGGCCAAAATACTCACCGGTGCAGAAGGTCTTTTCAAAATGTTGGTGTTGGCTGAGAAACACTTTTCTAGGATACTCCAAAAAGCTCTTCCTTCGATTAACAAACAGTCATCTAACTTTCTAGATCAAAAGCATGACATTTTTAGATCACAACATAGATTAATCTAAAAAGATAAGATGTTTTTATAAAGTCTTGGGTTATAAAGGTTCATAATAAAACTTCAAAAATTAGAACATTTTAATTACCATATTATTCATGTTAGCAGCAATATTAGCATCCAATGTAGATTGTTAAGGAATGTTAACAGCAATGTAACATCATTACTTATATTATTGAAAATAAGTATTCTGTATTTCATGTTGCTGTTTGTACCATGAAATACATTAATAAGTTAAAAAATCTGATTTGCTGTTAAATTTATTCCAAAATAAACTTTGAAAAATATTTTAAAGAAATATTTCCATAAAAGTTAAAACTACAGAAGTCAAAACGAACACTTTGGACATATCCATTTGAGTATTGGATTATGGAATTCATCTCACCAAAGGGGAATGTTTACATATTATATAGGGTGACAGCTGCAAATGAGAATACCTCCAGTAGAAGTATCTAGGATGTGGTTCAGTTGCCTAAACATAAACTTCCAGTGCCATATGATGTGCTCTAAGATACCTTTGGGCTGACCCTGGATGGATGCTAAGTACCCACTAATGTTGCTCCACCATCTTCCTCCTTGGCTGGACAGGGGAGAGAAAATATAACAAAAGGCTCATGGGTCGAAGTAAGAGCAGGGAGAGATCACTCACCAATCACTGCCATGAGCAAAAGAGACTCAGTTTGGGACATTAGTTTATTATCAATCAAATCAGAGTACAATAATGAGAAAATAAAAGCCAAGTTTAAAACATTAGGCTTAAGTTCACTTAAGACTTCTCTATTTCCTTCTTGAAAGCAGCACGGGGGATGGGGAACGGGTGCTTCTGTCACTTCATCACACATTGTCTCTGCTGCTCGTTCCTCCTCGGGAGAAGGACTACTTACACCCTTCCTCTGCTCCAGTATAGGGTCCTTCCCATGGGAGACAGTCTTCCACGGACATCTCCAATGCAACTCCTTCCTGTAGGCTGCAGTTATTAATAAACAACTCCAGTGTGGGTCCCTTCCATGGGTGCTGCCCCCCAAGAAGAGACTGGTCCACTGTGGGACCCCCATGAGTTCCTATGTCCTGCCAGCAAATATGCTCCAGCCTGGGATTCTCTTGCCATGGGGACATGGGTCTGTGAGAAGCCTGCTTCAGCACAGGCTTCCCACAAGGTCACAGCCTCTTTTGCTCTTGTCTGGATCTCTGCTCCCCATGGGCTGTAGTAGCACAGCTGCTTCACCACTGCCTTCACCAGGGGCTGCAGGGGAAGTTCTGCTCTGGTGCAGGAGCATTTCTTTCCTCTCCCTCTGCACTGACCTGGGTCTCTGAAGGGCTGTTCCTCTCATGTTGCTGCTCCTCTGGTTGCAATTGCTGCTGTTCAGATTTTTCTTCTCCTTTGTAACTCTGATACCCCAGAGGCCCTGCCACCATCACTGATGGGCTTTGGACTGGGCCAGTGGAGTGTCCATCTGGGACCCACCTGGCGTGGGTCTGACAGATTTTCACAGAATCTGACAGATTTTCACAGAAGGCACTGCTGTACCGCACATTACAAAAGCCTCACCACACAAACTCGACCCAGCAGCAAAGAAATGGCATATTCAACACAGGAATTACAGGAGACTGTGATGACACAGCTGCATAGACCCAGACTCTATGCCAGACTCACCCATGTTGAGGCTGCTACATTGAACTCCTAAAAGAAAAATGAAAGGAATGGTGCCCAATACAACTTCCCATGTCTAAAAATAAAAAAAGTTTTTAAGGTACAAAACTGCAAGCTTAGAAATCCAGATTTTAGAGGCATCTGTCATGTCTGACTTCTTACTGTACGGACCAATAAAGGAAAGATGCTCACTGTAAGAGCTGGAAATCAAGCTTCTGCTGTGCCATTAATGTAATTGCACCAGATGGAAGACTTAGAACATGTTTTGCAATAAATAACCATTTTTTAAAGTGGTGATAAATAGAAATTAGAATGGGGTTTGAGAAGAGCTTCTAAGATGACCAAAGACACAAAGCACTCATCACCTGTAAGAGAACATTTAAAACTTCTTCAGCTCAGAAAAATGCATCAAACAGGTGTAGGCAGCAGGAAACAAACAAACAAAAAAAGAGCTACTTAACCTAAGGAATAAATTTGGCCTAAGTACAAGTGTATGTAAATTGGCTAGGAATAACTGAGCTCTAAGCTAGATGAGTGTTTTTGATCAGAGTAATGATTTTTCAGAACATCCTTCCAAGTGGTTGCCAAGTCGACTAGTGACATCAAAACTCTCTTCTCTCTGTGTCCAGAGGTTTAAAAACAGAAGATGATGAATTTATGAATCAGATCATCTGGTGTGATCAGCTGTGGTAGCAGGCAGTAAAATCCCCCAGCCACGTTCTTTCTGTTAAGTGAAAGAGGGTCAGCATGGCCTGGCTTACCCCCTCACTGATGAGGTTCAATCTCTTCCAAGTAGACTCTCTGCATGGTATGGCACTCACTTTCGGCCTCATCTGTAGCCCCTGTGACACCCTTAGGAAAAAGCAGCCATGTTGTGTGAATTCGTTTGGGGTTTTTTCAGTATTTTTTAGCACTCAAAAGATGTGAAGACTATGTTGTCACCCAGCAGAGTGCTGTTTTATTATAGCATGAAATAGGTACTTGCTGCATACCCTGGGTTTCACTGTACTGCACTTTCCATCTGAGAGTGAAAAGCCTGCTGAGCTATTTTAGTTAGAGTTGCTTTTTGTTCAGCTACGCTTAATTTACGGACCACATTTCAAAGCTCAGTACCTCAGTGGCCAACAGATCAGTGAGAGAAAACTGGGAACCTCCACATTTTTGCTGATGACTGTTCATAAAGGATCTATGGGGACTGTGTCATTTCCAGGGGAACAGAGATGGAGGAAACCAAGTCTGTACAATGTCACCCATACTGTCTCCCAGGATCTGACCCTGGTGTGATGGCTATCCCAGTCTTTCCTTTTCTTGGGAAGAAGCTTTGAAGAGCTGGGCAGATGAGAAGGGTAGCAGAGAAGCACTGTCAGTGATTATAGGTGCAGTGCTTGATCGTGTTCCACAGCTGTCTTCTGTTCAGCATACAGTGTTAGTGTCATCTCCTGGGTGAGATGCTTTGTCCTCAATAGAGGTGTGCTTGAGAAATTCAGAACAAAATTTAAAAGATGCAGGTAACCTGGTAGGCATGGTAAGTGTAAGGTGTACAGAAAGTATTTCTAAAAATTAAATACTGTAAGTAGAAAAATTAATCTTCTTAGACTTAATGTTATTATCCCTATTTAATCACTACCAACCCTGCTGGTAAATAACAATCAGTCTAAGGAATTTTATGGATGTTTTAGTGAGATTGAGAATACTCCCTATGAAACGATGAACTTCTCAATCATAGGTGTTGATTTTTACTGAATTTCAGCACTGTTTTTTACAACAGAAGTGGCTATAAAGTCTACTTGGAGGGTGAACTGATTTTACAGCTTACATGTTGTTGTTCCTTCTGTGCAGGGGAGCAGCATTTTGCTGCTTTCACTCAGACTATTTAGTGTTGTGGGCACGATGCGTATTAAAAACCCACTGGTGGCTTAAACAGGAATCTGGGAGCTCTGTGGGCTGGCCCTTTCTCTCATGATCACCTCTGTTCACACTGCTGGCATGTACCTTACCATAGATAACAACATGGGATGGTGCCAAAGTCTGATAACTGGGTTTCCCTCTCTTCTTTCTCTTCCAGTATATTTATTTTAATAAATATTAATTACATTCATATATAAGCTGTATCCATATATATATATCAACAGAGATATATAATCCAAAAGTATTCAGAGAATTAACAGAATTAATTATACTTGTACTGTATGTAGGCATGAAGGGCAGAAGAGGTTAGAAGAATGACTTCAATTTTGACAAGAGAGATAGGGGTTGTGTGCAGTATTGTGCATCAAAAACTAGATGCGAAACCAATTGATTAGAGTTTTTAATATATGTGTCAGGACCAGAGATAGAGGTGAGCCAGCCTATGTCACTTTTTTTCTGAAAGAAGATCAACTTTTTTAAGGGAGAAAAGATGAAAGGAAAAAAAAAAANCCAATTGATTAGAGTTTTTAATATATGTGTCAGGACCAGAGATAGAGGTGAGCCAGCCTATGTCACTTTTTTTCTGAAAGAAGATCTCCAACTTTTTTAAGGGAGAAAAGATGAAAGGAAAAAAAAATCTTTGTGTGACTAGAACTGATGAATGAATGCAAGTGAAAAACCAAATTATTCCAATAACAAGTACAAAATTGCATTAATAACAATGGCTCACAGATCTGAATGAATGACTGTAGTGATTTGTCCAGTTGCCTGGATTGCATATGCTGCCACACACAGACTCAACATACTGAGGTGTATTTAAACTGTTGGTAATGTTGATGGTATAACATAAAATTTGCCTTAAAACTCAGATATTTATCAAAAGGTTTGCCAGAGTTCATGGGCCTTTTGAATGAACTTGAACAGAGTTATGGCTTTGCAATGACATGATGAAAAATTTGTGATGCAATATGAAACACAGTAAAACTCCTTACTTTCAGAGGCAATTTTCAGCCAGACAGCACCTAATATCTCCTGCATGTTAGTGAGACATGCATATCACAGCCCTTTTGCCTTTGAGAATCCCTTCTTCAAAAAAATAAATGTTGCAATATAGAGTTTCTTTGCATCTCAGCTTTGAATGGCAGATTGTAATTAGTGTTTAGAGCATGTGAAATGTGACTTGGGGAATCTGCTGTGTTTGGATTACAAATTCTGATTAATTTTATAAAAAACTGTTTCATTTGGTGCCACCATATGTGATGAGTCACCTAGAGCTGGCGAGATTCCTGACACATATTGCCTGTCCTGTCTGAAAGATATCACAAATCTTCCACAGCAAGGTTGCTAGCATTAGGGAATGAGAAGTGATAAAGCAATGTTCATGCTAGGGAAAGGAGTTGGAAAAATCTGATTAGACAATGCTGTTAGAGGGAATGGGATAGAAATAGACTTTGAAACTCTTCAGCACAGCACAGGAAAAAGGGGTAAATGCAAGTCTCAAAGGGCAAAAAAATCACAGGATTTGTACTAGCTCGCTTCAGACTTAATGCACAGAGTCTTCCAACTACCTTGAAAAGGATGTCCTACAACAGATATCATGCAGCTCATCACTCTATGATTTATTCAAGAGGAAAAAACCCACCTGAATGGTATCAATGATTTACACTAAAATAAAATACGAAAGGTGTGTTTTGTTTTGTCTATTTGGGTTTGTTCTTTTCTTCCAGCAGTTACATCCCAACATTTTTCAGTGCTTCTCACTTGGACACAGATCTAATCGCACAAAGTCAGATTCAATACAATGGGAAGCTGACTAGGCTGGGGAATGCATGTAAATGAATCAGTACTCCAGAGAAGTTATAAGGTGAAAGATCCAGGAACTTACACTTTTGAACTTGAATGCATATTCATGTAAATCTGAAATTTACTCAGGATTTTTCAGGATTCTGATGTAGGAAATGAGACACTGCTGTGTCTGGAAGTACAAACATGCACACATATTTCCTAAACGGTCTGTGATTTGAAGTGATCAGTTTTACTGAATCTGGCAAAGTTTGTGTGGTATCTGTTCAACTGGCTTATGCGCTGCAGAATATGATCAGTCCCTACACATCTACAGAAGACATACTGGTGTGGACCTGTTGAGTATGAGTATAGATGAAGAATTACATTGTCATGTTTTAAAATGCAAAAGAACAGCTGAATAATAAATACTTACTTTTAAAGCAGATTTTTTTTGTAGGGGAGGAACTCTAAACATTCTTTTAAAATAGAATAAATGCTGCAATATATAGTTTCTTTGCATCTCAGTTTTAAATGGCAGATTTTAATCAGTGTTTAGAGCATGTGAAATGACTTGGGGAATCTGCTGTGTACAGACCGTGAATTCTGATCAGTTTTATAAAAAACTCACGGTAGAGGCATTTTGTGTGTTTTAAAAGTAAGAAAAAAAAGTCCTCGCATTATTTTTTTACAAGAATATTTTTTTTCCTGGTCATGCCTTTTTCTTTCTTTTGCATTAGCAAAATGTTTCCTCAATCCAGGACTTAGATTGCTTCATCTGACTGTGTAATCTTTAAAGTAATCTCAAGTAAATTCTCTCCTTCCTTGAAATATTTTTCATTTTTTATCTCAACATTAAGCACCTTTGTTACACAGTCTACAGATGTTACTAACAGCCCTTTCCAGAAACCAGAATTTTTATGTTTATTTCCATATTCTCTTCTTCATGTGAAGCCAAGTAATACTTGTTTGGTGTGCCATGGCTCTCTTTAAAAAGAAGCAAACCTTATTTGAAGTTTTCAATGTGGATTTTCCCCAAAGTGACAGATGGGAAATGTGGGGACCTGGATTTGAAAAATCTGTGGGGAAGACAGAAGTAGGGAAATTGATGCTTAAAGAAACTTGGAGTCTCTTGAGCAAACCTATGAAAGACTACTTTATCCTCAAAATGGAGTGACAGTAACAAAGACAGGACAAAGAAATGCCATGTGTGCTTCTTTAACGCATCCTTATGGCAAATGTTATTAGGGCACAAGTAACACATATTGAATTAGAATGCTTGTCTTTAGACTGGTATGGTGTGATTCTGGCTACTGGAACATCTTCAATGAGTGATCTTCATCTTCAGTCAATCTCAAATGAGGATCATATTTCTAAACTTGATTTTCAGTGTTGGCTCCCAGGAAATTGACACCTATGAGAGCAAGATCAATTATGTAAAACACCATTTAAAGAAATGCTGGGTTGCGTTATTTTAATTTTTTTCATTTTAGCCTGGTTCCACTCTTTATGAAAAGTTATCCTGATTTTATGTAAAGCAAGACAGGAAATCATAGTAGAACTTTGGCAGAATCCAGGACTTTCAGGTCTTTTTTAGAGACTCAAAAATCAGTTCCTAAAAGTGCTCACTGGACCTGCACTATCTTGAAGTGGATGTGACAGCTCTCACACTGTCCTCCAGAGGAAACTGTTCTCCTGAACAAAAATAGATGTTAAGTGGTGCAAGGAGGGTTTTGATTTATGTCCCATGGTGAGTAGAAGAGTTAGAATCATAGAATATTTTAGGCTGGAAAAGACTCTTATGACCATTGTATCCAGCTGTTAACCTACCACTGTCATGTCCAGTACTAAACCATGTTCCTGAGCACTGCAAACGGAATTTGAAAGGTAGCACCACTGCATGATGTATTCCGAACTTTTAGAGTTGGGCTGCATTCTGTACAAGAATTGAAACAAAGTATTTTAAAATTCTATGAAGGAAATTTACTTTGAAGTTTTATTAGGTGGCTAGAAACAGTTTGTTTCAAGAATATTGAGGCATTTAAATCTGAGGTTGACAATTTTTGCACTGCAAAATATAGTAATACATAAATAAATATTCAAATTACGATAGATTTTTTTAAAAATAAAATACTTTGATCTGCATACACTGTCAAAGGGAATTCAATCCTCTGGAAAATTTCTTTCTTTTTTTATTTCCAAAATGAAATTTTGGGAAAACTGGCCTGATTTTACAAGGGTTTTGTAGGTACTGCATATTCTGATGGAAAATGGCTCATTGGGAATGTCCCTGAGCAACTCTTGTAATGAGTTTATCCATGAAACATTTGCTGAACAGGTAATATCTACTGAATTGAATTACTGTGTTTCCTTTATAACACACTGATCTTTAGATTCATGATTTCATTTGTTTACTTTCCTGTTTTATGGCTAAAGTGAAGCTAATCAAGGAATAAAAAACCAGGACAGAACACTATATTGACATGCAGTTTACATTTTCTTATTTGCAGACCTGCAAGCTTTTCAAAACTATGGCAATAGAAAATTAACTGTTCTGTTGAAGGATGCTGGGAATTGCTCTCAATCCCACCAGGGAAAAGTTTTATCTTTTGAAACATGGACTGACTTTAGTTTTTATTCTAATTAAGTCAGTTAGTAGAAGGAGGAAAAAAACCCACCTGCCAAGAAATTATCTGTAAGACCAGTCAGTTCATTAAAAATAAATAAGTAAATAGAGAAATAAATAAACAAAAATTCCCCATTCTGTCTCTGTAATATATCACAAAGGGGAGAAGAGATTATAAAGAGGAAAAATAAAGTGATTACTTTGATTCATTATAAGATGTACTTCAAGTCATTCTAACAAAATAAAAGCCACAAGTCTCTCATTCACCTAGGTATATTCTGAATATTTCAATTTTATGATTTTTAGGAAATGTATGGCTTTGCTGTATAACTTTTTTTATCTTTTTCATTGCCTTGACAATGTAGAGCACTGAACTGGTAGGGGAAGAGTATAAAAAATAATTAAAAAGTAGTAAAATAATTAAAAAGTAGTGATCTGTCACAAATGTCCTTGTGATAACACCGTAGGATACCACCACTTCCAAAGATGGAATTTTTATCACTGCTCAACTATGATTTTTTTTGTTTTGGTCTTGCCTCTCACCCTTCCATCACCTCAAACTACTCAGTGTAGTTTGTGCTGCTCCCACTGCAGGCAGATAATTGTGAGCTGCACATGGCAGGAGCACAGAGCAAGTGCAGCCTCTGTCCCTAGGATCTCTCCATCAGACGGGGAACACAAGGACAAAACTCCACCTTGCTATTAGCAGCAGATTTGGCTCATGTGTACCTTAATCACTATCCACTGTCTTCTGCCAGGACAAGAAAATTCTGAAGAAGGGCTTCCAGTAGATCATGGTTTTGGTATTTCTGTGTTCCTGTGCGATCTGCAGAGCACCCGTATCCTGGGAATGTTGTGCAAAAAGGCTCAGTGACATTAGGAGGTGTTCTACATAAGAAAGATATCTTAACTGAAATTATTCAAAGCTGCAATAAGAAGGAAAGGAATAATCCTGTATCCATGTCCAAGATTTCACTTTGCTGGGGACACAGGGGATTTCTGCAAAAGGAAGGACTCTGTCTTTACACTAAGGGAGGAGAAAAAATGGAATTGAGTGTCTAGAGCAGATTTGGAGTCCCCAGTTAGGGCTTTAAAAAAACCCAACAAAATATGAATAATACCTGTTGGAAAAACAAATATAGTATAAAAATTGGATCAAAGAGTGGAGAGAAGATCTCTCAGGTTCACTTCAAGCCTATCTCTCATAATTGTGGGAGCAGTCGGAACCCAAGGCATCCCTCTGGCTGCCCATGAGGCTCGGACACCCTGGCCAAACAGCCTGGGAACCAAGCAAGAAAGCTTGACCCCAGTACAGGGGGGTTACAGCCCAGTACAAGGGGGTCTGAATTCAGTACAAGGGAGTCAGAGACCATGGCACAGAGCCCAGGAAGACACTCTCTTTGATTTCCGTCCATGGGAATAGCTGGGAGAGGAATTACCAGCCTCAGGGATGTGAAAGGCAGTAGTATAGTTTATCACTGAGTGAGAAATTTGTAGTTTTAGGTTTTCACAGTAGAGGTATATGGAGACAACATGGAGATTTTGGGGCAGGGTTTAGGCTTCTTCATCTTTCTTGTCTCCATCTTTCTGCTGTGACGTTAGTACAATATAGTTTATAGAGATTGGGTAGGAGTAGAAATGACCTGTTAGTATAAATAGTAAGTATTCGCATATATGTGTAAACTAAGATACGTAAGAAGGGGTACAAAGGAGCTCAGACTGCCCAGGGGCGGGCAGTCCTGCCATGGCCGAGGGTCAGGACAGATCACACTGGGCACAGAGTTAACTGTGAGATAAGAAATAATAAACAACCTGATACACCTTGGAGAAACAAAAGCTTGGAGCCTCTTTCTCTTTCTTGCATCTGGCTCAAAGGTCCCAGGAGGGCAAAAAGGACTCTAACCACCTGAATATTGGAAATCCAACCCAAGAGATCACCATTTTATGAGCTTGTTGGGGCCAGAGTGAAGTCAGTTCTTCCAGCTGAATTACAGCTGCTCATCACTGACTGGGCCTCCTGATGCTCTCTGGATCCATTTGAAGGAAATATGCACTGCAGATGTGCAGTTGCTTCCTGGTGTGGTTTCCTCTTTATAACCCAAGCTTGTTCAAGTTTGGATGTATTAGAGGTTTTCCAAACTGGATACAGGCATGGCACGTAACACTTGGCCCTGTGTCCGTCTTGTGCTCTGCATGTTGTCCTTCTAGCCCTAGGAGACACTCCCTGCATTGCCTTTGCTGGTGCAGGCACACTGGTGTGATTGATCTGACAGCCAGAGTGACCCGGGGAGGCCAGACTTTTATTTCCAGAGAGCCTGAGGAATAACCAATGGCTAAGCATGTGAAACACGTCGAGTCCAATAATAGCCGGGCTGCTGCTGAGCTCTATGAAAACACTGCCTCTTGCTGAAAGACAGATTGCCTTTGACTGGCACAGGCTCAGGGAGGAGCAGAGCCATTGCTCCCTCCAGGGACATCCAAATTTCATTTCTCTGAATGGGGCTTTCCCAATACAAAGGGATAAGGGATGTTGAATAAGGCCACCCTGGGGCTGCTTGCATTTCTGCTGCAGCCCATTTTCTTAATCTGCTCCTTGCCTCCCAAATGTGATAACATAGTAGCATTGCCATTTTCTGGACTGTTTTAATGAAACCAGTGGCTGGAACAGCTAGCCAGGTCTCCTTATCTGTAAGGACCTTTAGCAGCAACTTCAGCAATTTGAAATTATATGAGTCTTCTGAGACATATGTTAAATATTTTCCTTTGGGATCCTTCAGAGCTGTATTATGCCTGTAAATTTTGCTAGGGACAGGGTAGAATAGCTTGTCTTCCTGTGTGATACTCAAGTCTGCATGTTGGATATCCATATGGTGTAAATACTGTTGCTCCATTGACTTCACAATAATTTCCTACTGAGACAGCTGCATCTCCTGGCTGTGTACAGCAAAAATTAAGACTTGAATGAGAAATATATGAGGGAAATTCAGCTTGGGTCGGAAGCAGTATCAGTGGGCCAGGGAAAACAACTTGCAAGTTTGGAGTATAAGGGGATATTTATCCTCCCAAACCAGATACTTTTGACAGCAAAATTACTACAGTTAACAAGTTCAGTGCTTTGCTGGATTTCAGCCTCTTATTTCTGGAATCAGCTTACTGGGCTAAATATATTCTGTCATCAAAAACTAGGGGCTGGGACTTCATTTCACCCACTTATCTCTGGCTATGAAGCTGCCATCTATTCTCCATGCATATGCTATTCTTCTTTTGTCCCTTCTTCTTCCAAGTAGAATCTTGGGTGCTCTGAGGAAGTCCAAAGTGATCTTAGTTTAGTTCTAATGATGAGACTGGTTAGGAACAGGAGCTTTTCCTAATTAAGACTAAGTACTCCAAACTCTGCACTGTCTTTAAGTTTAGTTGTGGCAGAAATTCATGGTGCTAGAGTTTTTCTGTGGCACCTTTAACTATTTAGACTGCTAGTATCTTAAAGGTCACCTTTACATTTCTTTAGCTTGGCAGTTTGAGGATAAGTTATTTGCTCAGGTTTATAATTCTTACAGCTGTTTTCCTGGGACTGAATCACACAACGTATGGAAAAAATATCCTTTGCTTCCTTGTTTTTTTTTTTTTTTTTAATGGCCTTGCTGAGTCTTTTTGACCTTCAAAAGAGAGATGTATCCCTTTTTATTTTTTTCTTTTTTCAGTGTTCAAACAACAACAAAAAAGTCATTTTGGGTCAACCCGAAAAGAAAACCTGGTTTCTTCTCTCCCAGCTCCTGAGAATCAAAATTAAAATCATTTTAGATTGAAAGGAATATCTTGGTTGTCTCTGGAAAATATTGGATAATTTTTTTGCCACTATAGTAATGCAGAGGAAATTTGGGAGCAAGAATTGAATTGACAAGGGAAATTAATTCAAAAAAGTGAATATATCATGCTATATTCTTCTGTTTACCACCTTTTTCTTGTCTCTTCAATCCTGGTGTTTGCAGCAGCTTTTGGGGCATGCAAGCTGCAGGTTCAACTCCCCTCTCCTTCTGATTTTAAATATAGATTTTCTATCTCTCAAGCATGCCTATTGGTGCATTTCAGTCTTGCTTGCCGAAGTTGCTCCACTTTTTGTAAATAATTGAGTATTCATTTTGACAGACAGGGAAATAAATGTGAAAGCCTGGTTCTTTAGTTTGTGGGTTATGACATTTTAGCTTGGAGGTACGAAAGTCAGTCGAAGTCCTTTGCTTCAGCAGTGGTTTAACCACTTCTGCTGCCTACAGGGCTTTGGGAAGAGACCTCACTCCTAGAAATATTGGAATGCCTGATGGTATGAGTATTTTTTTGGTAATAAGGGAGACTCGTCAAGTTCTGATGCACACAGGGAAGAGGAGAAATAGTAAACAACTTCCTGCCCTCCAGCCTCAAGTGCTTCCACAAGGGCAGTACCAGTCTGCACTGTGTGGTTCTTGTGGGGCTGCTGTAGTGTTTTGGTGAAGTTTATAAAACGTTATGTTGCTGTGTCTGATCCACAGTGCTTGTCTAAGCTGAGCTGAAGCCACAGATGGTTTCACATGTTCCCAAATTCATCTTTTGGTGTAAAGAGACATCAAAGCAATGTCTAGTGTTAATTCAGAGCTCCTAGATTTAACTTGATAGGATTTTTTTAGGTACTAGTGGAGTGAAGGAGAGGCTATATAAGGAAATTATCAACTTCATGATGTTGTTTTCTGTATGTGAATTTAAAAAAAAAATCCATTTTCAGTCTTTTTAGTTCTCAAGACAGTCGTATTTTATAAATAGAAATAATAAATGTGATCACAAAATGCTTATAAGAACTTTGAAGATATAAAGTGATAAAAAACAAAGGAAAAAAACAGAAAGAAGTTCTAAGTTCATGTCAAAGAAAAAGTCTCCAAAATTGTGACAGTTTGACAGTCATTTTCCATTCTGGGTGCTCCTGTAAGTGATATCCCAGACTTTCTTTTAAAGGCACACCAAGCAAATGATGAGCATGTATACCAGTGAATTTATTTGAAATAAGAAAAGGTCTTTAAAGTTGACAGATAACAAGCTCCTGAAAAATTATTTTGCAATAAATAGCTCAATGCAAAATATTTTCAGGAGAACACATGTTCAACACCCTGAAGACTGAGAAAGGCTGTATGGGTCACTGAGTGCACTCACTATCAGTCATCTCAAATAATGAAATTATACTAATGAAGGTTGGTCCAGAGAACAGATGCTCACACATCTTTATACCTGTCATCCAAAAATGCCTCCCAACAACCCCATGTTAGCTAAAGACTCAGATTATTAGTGTAACATTCCAGAGTCCTTTTTCAGTGTTTTGCTCTTGAGGGACACCAGGACAGCTACATCTTTGCATTACTGCCCATGCTTCAGAATAAGGGAGATGCAGCGGTGGTTCCTAATGATTTAACCTGAGTAAAAATAGCCTTTGAAATTCCATGGTAAATTTATGCCTGAGAATAGGACTAGAGACCTGGAGAGCACTACAGTTACCTACCTGGACCTTGCTTTATGACACCTTATTTTATAAATCTTCTATGCAAAATCCTACATTTAAGCTAGTCATAGAGATTAGCTTAAAAAAAATGCACAAAAATGAATGTTTCTGGAAGACTTTTGGTGGTTTAATATCTACCATATGTTGGCATGGATTGTGCATTGGAAGTGACTCATAAGGAAACCTTTGTTCTTGGCTCAAATGTACGCATCAGTACTGCAGGTGTACTCCAACCATTTTAATTAAACTTATTTTATGCCAGGATGCTCATCTAAGATTTCTGCCTGACAACTGAGACATCATTCTTAAAATTTCTTTGAACTATAAATGCCCTATCTTCATCAGTTTTCCCTCTTTTATTGTTACCTGTTCAGAGCACAGAAGGTTAGCAAGGCAATGGAAGGGTTTGCTTTACAGAGCATTGATTCTGAGAAACTCTAAGGTAGTGGAAAAAAAACCCCTGAAGATAAAGAGAAGAAAACAGAAAGGGAAATAAACATTCATCTGTGTAAAATGTTCTATTATGTGACTTAAGATTATTGAGAAATAATAATAATAATCTTGAAGCACAAAATGTACCATTTTGCTTTATTGCTGAGAAGCTGCAAATTTATCTGCTTGAGTGTTTAAAAAGTCAATTCTTTAATGAACAAGAAACCCTGCTGGTGTTATATTCTCTTCCTTGTTTCTGTACTGTTACATGCCAAGTTATTTTATTAAACTGAGAATGTAATACAACACTATTTAAAATTTTGGAATCTTATTTTATTAAAGCTAATATTCAGAGGTTATTGGGAGAATGAGAAGGCAATTGTTTCAATTGCATTAAAGCAATGGTAATGTTAATTTCAACTTCTTTTTTAATTCTTGCCTTACCAGAACTCTATGCCAATCAAGAAAAACTCATTAATCCAGTTAACAAGCATAACAACAGTTTTTCTTGTGGAATCAAGTAGGCAGAACTCTGCTACACATTGCCCATTAGCCCAATATCCTCTGTCTTTTCCTGTGAAGAGCTTATAACTCTGCTTGGTAGAGCATTTTCTTGAATTAATGTCATACTGATCTGCTCCTTTCCCGTTATGCAACAGTGAAGAAAATGGCCTTTGCACTATTTCACAGGGTGTCTCTGAATTCTTTGAGCAGAGACACTATTTCTTTAATGTGTCTTTCAAGAAAAGAAGCAGCAGCAAAACACATCAAAGCAAAGATGCAGAGAGCAAAGATGCAGAGATGAGAGGAGAAGAAATTTGTCTCCTTACAAATCAACCACCCAGCTATTCAGGGCAGCAGGGTATGGCTGAGGATGGTGCATTGCTTGGAAGGGTAATATTTTTCATGCTCTACAGGTCCACAGGAGATGGACTTCCAGTACTGTGTGGATAAGATTCATCAGGTTCATCATTCAGGTAAGGAGTGTCACCTTAAAACCATAACTGAAAGATAAGGATATTTGAAAGCACCTACTGCCTTTCAGTCAGGAATAAATTGCTTTAAGTAGAAGTCACCTCTTAACATTTTTTCCTATGTTCTCACTTCTGGCAAAGTGTTATCCAGTTTCTCCAATTTAAGCAATAAATCTTTAGAGATGTACTATTCATCATCTGCACAATTTCTTTCATTATGACAAACAAGGACTTCTCAGACACACAATGAGGTCCCTAATATCCACCATCACATGGAAACACTTTACATTTTAACTGGAGGTCAGAAAATATGGCTGCAGATTTGACACTACTGATTTTCTCTTTCAATAACAGAATAGTTGATTAAAACACAGTGCAAGCTGTAAGTAAATTGTTGAAAATACTGGTTCAGCATTTGATAGATTCACATATTCACATTTCCTTTAGGGGGTCTTCCCCCCAGAGAGATTTGAATAATTGAGTTCTACTGGCAGGAAAACAGTACTTAAATTCATATACAGATGTATTCATGCCCAGAGTGCAATACTCACCAAACTGAGAAAATTAAATAAAGTCACATGCTTCACCAAACCAATTATGATCTACCAATGCAGATCAGGTAGCAAGCATTGCATATCAAAGGCTCACAGGGAAATGTTCAGGTTCAATCCATGAAAAAAAAGTATTTACCAAAACGATCAGATGATTCTGATTAACAAATAAACTGGAAAGTAGATTTGCTACCGGATATTCAGCAAGCAGAAAACGAGCTTACATTCAGCAGATGAATTATTCATTGTGAATTATTTGCTCAGTTCTAATAATTACAGCAGGGAAAAATTAATTAATGTTACAGCAAATACTTTAATTTTTATAATAAAAAGATTGATCATTGAAATGAGTTTCAAAAAGAGATTTCTAAATGAAAGAGAGAATGAGACATGATCAAGAATAATATGAAGCTTCAACCTGAATAAAATTTACACCTGTGGATAATTTTACACAGCTGTAATCCCATACACACATAGTTCCAGTAGAAAACTTGGACATTTAAATAGCTTCTTGCCTTCCTTTGCATTATGAGAAATGTCTTTTTCATAACTTTGGCTTATAGAGGTATTTATGAGATGGTATTCTAGTTGTATTAAGTCCAGGTTTAGTTATAATTATTTAATGGTAATTTAATTGTAATTTCTTTGTTTCTTGCAGTCAGTCCTAGAAGCTTTATTGAGTGGAGGTATTCCTGGAAATGAAGCAACCACAAAATTATTGTTGAAGTCACTGAACTGACAATATGGAGATTATCAAGAGACTGGTGACAGGAAACTTCGGCACTGGTGTGAAAGGAACATTTTCATTCATTCTTAAAGGGAGATAATAGAAAACAATGACAGTGAAAGCTGCTTTATCTCACCCATCCTCTTTACTGGTAAATTTATAAAACAAAACATAGATTGTGCTAGAGGAAGGATTTTCTGTGTAGGAACAGATTATAATAGGATTTTATTTATTTTAATTATTATATCAATAGCTTTAGAGAAGGGTTATTCAGTTATAGGGATTAATTTATCAGCAAACATCTGTTTTGAGGCATTCACAACTTTCATTGAACCAAAAGCTGCTTTTCTATCAAAGTGAAAATTTTCACAGAAAAATGTGACAATTAAATGTTTCATGTTTACATGAAAATAAAAGTGGCTTGCTTTCATTAAATTTGGCACCAAAAGTTGTTAAACAACATATGTTTTAGAGGAAGAACTGTAATAATATTAAATCAGTTTAATTTGGCTTTGCTAACTTTTTTATCAAACGCCGAAGCTCTTCTTGACCAAATCCAATAGAATCTCCTGATAATTTCTGTAGGTTGTTTAAAACTTGAATATAAAATGCTTTCTGCTGCTGTAGGGCTGATTGAGAAGGATGCATTTAATTCCTCTGCTGTGTTGTTTAACTAACAGAAGTTCTATGTCATTATATGTTATTAAACTCATAATTTAAACCTGTTCTCCAAAAGCACTTTGTGAAAACATGGGTTCCCATCAGCATCCAGCTGCTTTAGAGCTGAATATCTATTTTATGGCTATGACTCAACAGGGTGGAAGACAAGAGCAGCACCTGTCAACATGAGTATGCCGAAAGCTGTCCCAAAAATTCAAAAATAGGGATAACAGTGGAATTAGAGATCCACTGTGCTGAGGAGCCTAGCAACACATAGCAATGGTGTCTCTGCTCCAAAGATTTTTCCACTGTGATATAACCCAAAACCACAGCATCACCACGAAATGAAGAGGTTCTGCAATGGAAGGCAGAGATAATGAGACCTTACAGGTCTTATTACACAAAATACTTACATGCCTGGTTTCATAGGCTTATATTTAAAAAGTGAAAAATACATAAGGAACAAGGGACATTAAGTATGTCAGGATCCCTGCTGGCTACCTGCCTAAATGTTAGTCAAAGTGCTTGTTAATGCAGCCTGAATTCAAAGAGATGCAAAAAGCTACTTGAAATCAGAGTTCAAACAAATGCACAGCAAAAGGATTTTTTACAGACTCCCTTTCCTTTTTCCCAGGAAAACTCTGGCCTTTGTGTCTGTCCAAATTTAAAATATGAGAAAGCATTTTTTTTTTTTTAAATATGTGTATGTGTGTGTATTTTCTGGCTTCTGTCCCTCATGGAGCAATTAGCCTCATCTGTGTGCCTTGTTATAGTTTCCCATGGCAGATCTCCACAGCAATCTCTGCAGTAGGTCAGACATCTGCTGAAGTCACTTGCTTCTATGATTTCATTTAACCCTTTTCTTTGCTACATGAGAAAGCCATACAGCAGAGCACCAAGAGGACTCAGAAGCACTGGCATTAATTCCATCCAGAGCAATTTTTTGTAGAGCCACAGATGTGATGTTTTAATCCTCTGAGCCTCATTTACCAGATATGCCACATGGCAATTCCTGTTTTCAGTTTGAAGGTAGCATTTGGGATCAGCAGCTCTTTTAGCCCTCTGCCTTCCCCCCCTCTGTCAGCCTCCTCTGTCAGCAGCATGTGCCCTGCTGGATCCCCTCTATGCTCCTCTGAAGCATGTTGAAAGTACCTCTGCCTGTGTGCTACATTTCTCCTTTTCACATCTTTCCTCTCTTTTTCTTTTCTAAATGAAATTTTGCCTAGCCAGTGGCAGCTGTTGAATCTTTAATTGGCAGTGGAATACCTCTCAAATAACAAGACTGTGTCACATAGAAAATATCAGTGTTTCCATAATATTGTGACTCGGCAACCAATATATTAGCTTGGGAGGCTTTGTGACATCAGGTGCTACAAATCATCCCTCTAATTTTCCTTTAAAAATACAAAGAAGAAAGAAGATTTTTCAATTACAAAGCTACACATTTCATTAGTATTCTCATTACAGTTCATACTACTTATTTATGGAGTGCTCACAAGTGTGGTAATGCTATATGGCTCTGCAGACCTTAGGAGCAAGCTTTACATACGACAAGGCAAGCGAGACCTGAACAATAGGTGAATCAGTCAATTTCTTTTTGTATTAATTGGATCTGCAAGGAAAACTGAAGAAGGGAAAAAAATCCCTCTGCTATTCAAGTATCTCTAAAACTTCCACCGACTTTAATGGCATTAGAATTGAGGCTTTAAAGACAGCCTCGTTCTCTTTGAGAAGCAACGACAATAATTTCTCACTAAGACTCTGTAAAACCTCCTGCTTATTTTTCCTTTCTGTACCTTTTCCAGCAAGATTTCTGTGTCAGCTTCCCAAGCGTGCCTAGCGGGGAAAGCCTGATTTTCACTTTCAGTGGATTGCTGATGCCTAACTGACAATAATAAAAGCAGTTTGTGTCCCTGAACCCTCTCAGGAGCATTGCAGCCTGGATTGGGTGTTATGCATTGCAGCTCGGCCTTTTGAAAGCGTCCACAGAAACTGAGCACAGAGCCTTGTCAGCCGCTGTTCAATTCTTCAATTAAAATGTGAGCTGTCTCTTTTCTGGTTCTGTGTTTTGTCTCCATTCTTTATTGCAGCACTTCTACCTGATGCAGGATATTTTAACACTTGCTTTCTGGCAGTCAGTTATATATTGAAGATTTTTTGTCCTCTAGGAATGAGCTCTGTTGTTTTGATTGATTTTTCACTCTTTTTATTACCTGCAAAATACTAGATTCTGAAAGTAATAGCAACCATCGTTAAATAGTATAGGAAATAAAAGATACTTCAGTTGTCTTAAGGCTGTTTCAATCTCCTTTTCCCTTCCTGCAGAGGGACATAAGTTTGTCTATGGCTTAGCAAAAAAAAAAAAAAAAAATCAAGCCTTTTTCAATGTAGAGGTTTTTTTGTCCTCTAAAGGCAAGCTTGAAAGGTTATATATTGTCTGAAGAGGATAAGAAAAAAAGTTAGACTCCTAGAGTCTACTTTATTCTGCCCACTACATTTATTCCTGCTGTTAGCAGGATTAAAATTTACTACTAGAGAGAGGCATAAATAAAGACATGTTCTTGGAAAATATATGCAAATGTGAGCACACCTTTCAAAACCTCATTTGGCAGTTCAAATGCCTAAGTGCCTGAGCTAGAAGCTACTGTAAAATTGACTGCAAGGTGGAGAAAATGCATACAAAGTAAGCTAGAGGCAGAACAAGGCTGCAGTCCAGGTCTGCAGAATACCAGTCCAGGATAACATCCTCCAGGGTACATTGCCATATATTTGCCTTAGTTATGTTTGTGAGAGGGCATTTGTCTTTTCAGGGTGGTTAAAATTTGCTGGATGGGGAGCCGAAGCTGGATTTTAGGATGTAGTCCCCCTCTTAGGAATTTTTCTCAGCTGTCCTTCCAAGAGTGGTAAATAACCTTGCAGGATGAGCTATGGAAAAGTCAGTTTGCTGCTAGGAGAGGAGAGAGACAAAGTGCTAAAGTGGCTTCTGGAAAGGGTGGGCAGTGGGTTGACAGCATCATTTTCTATGTCTGGTCCCAGGGGAAGAGGCTAACGGAAGGTGGGCTGTAGAATTTGTGTTTGGAGTCCTCCAAAATCAATAACCCAAGTCTGTATTCAGCACCAGGATTTCCAAGGCAGGTAATTTAATATGGCTCTGAAATCCTCCTGTATAAGTACACCAGCTGCAGGGTTGAAAATTGCTGTGAAAATTGCTTGAACTGTCAGTCCTTGACACACAGCCTTGTTGGGAGCAGATTCTCTGGTGATCACTTTCAATTGTGCCCGGATAATTAGCGCCCAGAGGGCCGAGCACATCTTTATCACATGGAGTTGGTCCTGGCATTCCACACCACTCCTGGGTCCTGCTGCTGGCCACTGGTAAGCAGAGATATGAGAGGAAACGGTGTGGTGGCTGATATGGCCTGTTAAACAGGTGCTTGATCTCTTTTCTGGGCACCTTGTGGTGTTAAAGGCCAGGGTAATTTAGAACAGCCTGTGGAGTGCTCAGACACAGGCCAAGGGAATGCCTTTCACAGAGCAACAGACCTTTCTGCACAACAGCCTCAACCTGTGCAATTTGATTGCACCTTAGGAACAAACCCTCTGAATGACAAGGGCAATGACCTGAACCTGGATTAAAATAGACTGAAAAGCTGGTTTTAATCCTCCCATTATTTCCTCTCAGAATGATTTCTACAGAGGGGCCAACCTGTGAAAAGTGTAGCTAGTTAGCATATATTTCATTCTTCCTTATGTGTTTATTTGCATTATTTTCCAGGCATGTGAATGAAAGATGTGAATAATGTGGTTTGAATGCTTCAGTGACTGGGTCTTTTAAATAAAACCAAGAGGGGATTGATCAGTGTCACAAAAGAGCCAAAGAATCCCTTAAACAGCAGCTCACGTAACTGTGAATTGCATAATTCAAAGCTATCCTGGGGCATCTTTAAATGATGCATAGATTTTGTTTTCTTACTTTACATTTTTGAGAGGAGAAAGTTAGATGGAGGTTTGTCACTGGCCACAGTGGCACTGAGAGATGCAAAGTGTCTCCTTGAAAGGGAAGGTGCCACCCATGCCTGCCTCTGTCTAAAGCAGGGAGGGTGGGGGAATCAGCTCAGCTCCGTTCCACAGCAGACGCTGCCCGAGCGACGCTTTCTCCCTGGTCAATTAAGATACGGGTTGGAAAGGTAATAGGGTGAGACAAACTGACTTTTAAAGCCACTATCAGATATTAGCGAGGATGGTGTGAGCATCCCCGGTTTGCAAACCCAGTCGCTGTCTGGTGCCGGAGGGCAGCTGGAGCCTCCCAGAACCCTCCAAATGCTGCTCCGAGCAGCCAAACCCGGAGTGCCAGGCATCAGATGGTGCGAGGCAGCAGGTACGGTGAAGAAATCCGAGTTAATGATTTTATTTGTTCAGGACATTTAAGTTTTTCAAATTGGCAAATTAAGACAACATAATTAGTTAACAACACACTGCATTTGCTCAGCCCGTGTGTCTGAAGAGCTGGCATCATTAAAATAACACCTGTGGATTGTGTCTAATTACCGAATTTTTTGAGACAGAGGTATACATTTTAATTTTCTGCCTTTTAAAACTGAAGTCAGAGTTTAACAAGTTGATATTTATGAGAGAGGAGATTTTAATTTGTAACGCGAGCCGCGCGTTGCCGGGTTTTTTTTTTTTGTTTTGTTTTCCCCTAACAGCCACAAGGTGGCACAGCCCGCCCGCGGTTCGCCCCGAGCCGCGCCGGGAATGGGGATCGGGGATGGGGATCGGGAATGGGGAATGAGGATCGGGACGGGCGCGGGCAGTGGGATGGAGACAGGCACGGGCCGAGACCGAAGCCTGGCTCGGGGCCGCTGCAGCCAAGGCTGAGAGTCTTGTAAAAACAAGCAGGAGAAATGGCCAGCGTGACAAACGGGGATGGAGGCAAGAAGACCCCTTCAGGTACGGAGCTGGGTTAGGTTCAGGACTCCCACTCGCAAACCTAGGCGGAAATTGCTCGATGCAGAGAAATAAAAGGCTCCTGTAAGTGGTGGTGCTAGGAGAAGGGATACAGGGAGAAGGTGTCTGTGTGATCCCTCCCCCCGTCCCAGTGTGTTACATCTGGGGGGGGTGTGTGTGCCTGGGCATGCAGTGTTCACTGCCTGGCTGTCTGCCTGCAGCTCCCTTTGCAGCTTAGAGATATTGTAGGGTTTGAAAGGTTTCTGGGTGAGAAAAGTGGGGCTACGCCCCGCCCTGGCACCCGAATCTGTCGTGCACGGCACACACCTTCTTTGGCATACTGCAGATTGCAGCAAAGTAGCAGCAGTCATACAGGGATTGATTCTGGAGTGCCCTTTCTGTGACCACATTGGGGCAGAGACTTGCTTTGTTTATGTTCGAGGCAGTGGCAATTGTGCTGGCAGTGGTTAAACAACACATGGCTTTTCATAGTGGAGCCTAATTTTAAGTACACTCCAGTGATACACTGCCAGTAGATTAGTATGGGGGAGCCCACCAAATTATACCTTGTAGCTTGTGATAAAATACATTTTCCAAAGCAGCAAGCATTTGAGGAGAGGAGGGGTTGGCAAATACACTTGTTTGATTACTCATTTAAACAAAAAATGCCCTTTCAAAGCATAGAAACGAACTTGGCAAGTGAACTGGTGGGAAAGACCAGATTTCCTGATGTGTTAGGGGAACTGCTGCCTGTGAGTGGGGTTATAGGTTCCCTGTGGAGCATGTCTTGCAAGGGATGCAAGGAACCACTTTTCTCCTCAAATACAGGAATTTTCTAGACACTGCTGCATCTCAGTGCTGCCTTATCACAGTACAGTGGGTGGTTTGGAAGAAAGGAATGATCAAGGTAAAGCTCTGGTCTCCTGTAGCAGTTATGGTGCTCCTGGCTGGATCTTGCACAGAACCACCATGAAGAAGCTGTCAGGCAGCAGCTCTGAGAGAGTTTCTGCATGGCAAATTGGAGTGGTGATTGAGGCACTGATAAACTGGTTGCCTTCCCTGAGGGCCTGGAGCTTTCTGCCAGATTGAACAGCCAGTGTGTGTATAGCTGTCTTCCCCAAAAGAAGAAATAGGGTATAACACTCCCACTGTCTCTTAGTTCCTTCAGTACAGCATTTTATTCTGTATTTTCTGATCCTGAAGGCTGCATTGCAGGTGGGTTAGGTCTGCAACAGGAACCTGAAATCAAATTTTTTCTTCTTCTTCCTCAGAGACTTGGGGGAAAAGATGAGCTCAGAGCTTGTGTGCATCCACAGTGCAGCTGCAGACACAATTCCAACATCCCTGCGGGTATCAAATATGTGGACGATTGGAGCCCAAGGACTGTGCCTGGCACATGTGCACCTGCACCCTACACAAACCTCCCTGGAGGTATGTGGTACCCTGAAGGGAGTTCAATCCACTGTTGTGCTACCAGGCTGCTAAATGTGATGATATTCCATGGGACAGCAAACATAATTAATTTAGTATGGCTCAAGGTTTAACAGGCATTCTTCAGAGGGTTGTTTTTTTTTTTTTTAATGCAATGACTGTTTCATGTAGAGCATGTATTAAATTTTTTATACTCTGTCATGGACACTTATGACAACACAGGAGGTGTTCAACAGGCATGCTCTGGTAGGAATAGCACAGATATGCTCAGATGGAGAATGAAGGGCATCAGAAGCTGAAAACCACACCAAAACTTCCATCGATGTGGGGGTAAGAATATAGGCCAGAGTTGCTGACAGCAAAAAGACCTCCTCCATAAAATACCATTTGTAACCTATTGTACTTGGGTTTGTACTCCCTCCCAAATGCTGAGATTGTAAGCAGTAAGACCTACTGAATCAAAATGCATGCAGTCATAACCTGAATTGTAAACAACTTTTGGAATTTGCACAGGAAAATCAGTCACGTAAAGGTTTTTTAACAGGCAGATTGGGTGTTAAAAAATGACTGAGACTAAACAGAAGTAAAACCAAATTAGACTATATCACAATTAATCATTTCAATGTAATTGAACTCAGAAAATCTACATTTCATCCTCTACTTGAACACTGAAATTTTACTTATGAGGATACCACTAAAAAGTAGTTGCATTTTACTGTGTATAGCTCCATGGTTTCACAGCACAACTTAGAGCTTTGTAATTAAGGCATCCTTTCTTTTTCATTCCGTTTAGCAGCCACGCTAGTATTTTGTTCCTATGACTATAGGATTTCTTGATCCTGGAGATAAACCATCCCGGGCAGAGCAAGGGGGTTAGACATAGATCAGTCATGAATTAACAGGTTAGTTAATTTCAAGTGATTGAGCTTTAAACAACGTTTGGATTATCCCATGCTAAAGCATTTCAAGTTGTAAATCACAGTGGTAAAACACAGTGAATCTTGAGGGTATATCATTTGCAAACCTTCCCTAATGATTTTAAAACTTCCCAAATGAATTGGTATATTGACACAACTCTGTCCACAGTGGGGAATATTTGTAGTTCAACAGCTATAAATCCTAGAATAGTTGAGTAATCTTACACTAAAACCAACTCTGTAAATGTTATACATACTACTGTGCATTTTCCAGCCGTATTAGCTTATTTAATAGCTCTAACAGAGTGCTGCTGTCTATTATTTCTTTCTCCACTGACAGATTCACAGCAAGGGAAGCTGCAACTTTCCCACTCTGTTCATGGATCAGGAACCAAAGTTTTGTGTAGGGACCCATTTGCACACATTGGATGAAGGAACTGGGAGGTTTCTGCTCCAGCTCTGCTGCGGAGTTTAGGTGTAAGTTTTATATAAAACTTATTCTTGATCCTCTGCCTCCTGAGAAGTCACCTTTTCTGACTTATTGGGATCTTTTCTTTTTAACACCAACTCCTTGCTCTAAGCATAATCTTGGAGGAAAATAAAAGAATTCCACCATATATTGGCAGCTAGTAATTTATGCTATCTACAACTTGAGTACAAACAGGCACATCAGTACTAATGTCAGTAGGAAAGAGACCAGGCTTTCATGAAAAAAGTGCAGATTTATGCTGGAGTTTAAGGCTCTCACAGTGCAGTATTCAGTTATGGTAGGGATATATGTTGATAGATTTAAAAGTGGCATCTCTTGTAGTGTGAATAAATGTAGCATACTGCATGTAGCTGCAAAAGAACATTTCTTCTAATGAAATTACACACATAATTGATGCTATGGACCTCATCATATATGAAACAGTGGAATAGTTCTGAACTATTCGAGACATCTGTCTAAAAAAATCAATGAGAAATCTTGGGGATCTTTACTAAAGAAACTTCTTATGATCCACATGTGAGTTTTTCCTATTAAAAATGGTGATCTTGCTGATCCTTTTAACATTTATAAAGATTGAATTAAATACAGTAATGGCCTCATCAAACTTCCCTGTACTGTAATTACAAAGATCTGGTAGGGGTATATCCTTTTTCTAAACATTGTCACATCATTTTATGCTGATCCCTGATCCCACTTTCAATATATCTAGGATTACCGTACTGAACAGTACATAAAGCAAATATTACCTGCAATCAATACTGTAAAGGCCTGTCTGAGTCAGCTGCAAGTGCACTTTAGAAACTGCCTCTTCTTAAATCATGGCATGGCACTGGAGATCAAACAAAGCACTGAAGATGTTAGTCCCTGAATTTACATCTCAGGGTTTCACAAAAGGGCATTTACAGTGGAAGACCCAGGAAAAAACTCACATACCCTGCACTTTAGGAGAAATGTCAAAGTCTGTTTATTCATCCTTTTGCTCAAATGGTCTGATCCTCAAATCTCACTGAAGTTAATGAAGTGATTCAGGTTACAATGGGGTTTGGATTGGAAATTTATTAAAATAAGTGTAAATATTTCTATTTCACTAATGTAAAATATCTCTTTAAGCAATTACACTTCTCAAGTCCTCAAGATGTTGAGATTTAAGGGTATAATTGAAGTTTATGAATTGATTTATGTTTTGAGAATGTAGTATAATTTCTGTTTTGGCAATCTGTGATTATTTTACTGCATATCTGTGTAAATCAAAGCCATATATAAAGACACTTAGATATTCTCTACTATTTGCATATTACTGTTAAAAAATACAGAAAATATTGCTTTTTCTTTTTCTTCTCTAGAATTATTCTTTAGCATTTTTCTTTACTACACAGGTAATAGCAAGAAATAAAATCTGATTATAATATTTTTGAATTAAAAGATACAAGTATCAAAATATTGATAAACAGAAAGGAAAACTGGGTAAACTTCTATTAAAAACTATGTGTAAAATCTCAAATGAATTTTGTATATGTCCACTGAGGACGTACATCCTAATTCAGGAGAAGGTTGCTTACACTAACACACTGAGGTGTACATAAAATTCTCATGTTATTTAGCTCTGGTCAAAACATGGAAACTTCTTAATTTCAAACTGTTCATTGCAAAGTTGAAAGGACAACATTATTTTTAGTGATGGAACTACCAGAAAACATTTGTTAGAGTGCTGCAAGCTAGTCTCCCTGGAGTTACCCCTGAGAAGGGCTAATCTGCATGACTAATATTCACAGTGTAATTCCCTCCCCTGGGCAAGACTTCCCAGTGCACTGACAGGCCTTTCTCTGGTTGTTGCTTTGAGTGGTGTCTTCTCCACTCCCTCTGCTCCTGAGGGAATGAAGCTTAGTGGAGGACAATAAAAGAAACAGGACCTCAGCACACTAAAACTCTCATGAGGGATAGCAAGAGCCCAGACATATGCAGGTTTATCTGCACCATTCAGAGAGAAATACTTCATTTCAGGTTGTTAAGGTGGAATATTTTAGACTGTTCTCAAGAAAATATATCTTTTGTGACTTTGATCATCATGTGTCTACCTATTCATTTTTTCCTTTTTTTGGCAATGTTGACCCTAGCACGGACAAAAAGAAAAAAAAAAAAGAGTAAAAACTAAATCTCTTCTATTTCATGAACATAGGTAGCTATGTAGAGAATAGAGGCCCAAGGAACAGAGAGAGAACATGGCTGAAAGTCAATTATCGCCTCTATTTTTACAAGGGGATTTCCATCGCCAAACTCATCAGTCAAAACACACCATAAATGGGGGCAAAACTCTGCAGATAGTTAAAGGTACTGTAAGGAGAAGGTGTTCTGAGTGACACCCTTTAAAGTTCAGAGGAGAAAGATCTCCATTTTGCATAGCAAAGGACTAGTCCTAATCGATTGCTGTCAGAACAAACAGGTAGGCAGACAGCACAAATGTGGAAAATAGCTGAATAATGGGAACAACATCCAGAATTCCAGGAGAGAAAATATCTCATAAAAATTAATGTAAGATATATGAGGAGATGCACCCACCAAGCTCAGACATGAATCTGCACAGACGTTGCTTCTGTGTACCTCTTTTTACAACAACTGCAGCACATTATTAGTTTTGACTGGCACCTGAAGAAGAAGCATATCCCATAAATGATACTTCCACGTGAGAAAAAATGTAAGTTATCTTGGCATTTATTTCTACATGTGTTGCTGGACCAGCTCAATTTTTTACCAGTTACAGATCCAGACAGTCTGGATTTTAGTATCAGTCCAGGCACTGCAAAAGCACTGGTCTTTCCCTGAAGCAGCCTTGCAGAAATCCTCTTTCAAGAGCAAATGTGTTTATATAAGCCAGTACAAAAGTAAAACAGAAGAAGGGCTTTACACTAAACTGCAACTTTCTTATGATTTCTCTTCTTATGAGTTTTCTTTAAAAGCACAGAGAGCGAAAGAGCTGTTTGCTTGTAATGTAATACATACTAATGCATAAATTTTCATTAATACCAAGACAATCTCCAACAACATGCTTGTTTTTCCTTACCTTTTTTTTTTTTAGCTGAAAGTAACAGAACATTAAGAAAAGTGGGAAATGCAGTAACTGCTGCAACAGTGAAGGTTTTCTTTTTCTTTAAAAGGGAAACTATTTTTGACAGATTTCAAATATTATTGTATTAGGAAAAAATAAGAAAATGTCCTTTAGACTCCTTGTGTTCCTGAAGCAATTACAGTAATTCTATTAATGTCTTATGAGCTGCTTTTCTGATCTGATCCAACATCATTGCACCAATTTGCTAGCATTTTCAGATTTCAGTCTCTAGTTCCCACTTAAATGGCTAAGATTTCAGTGTCTAGTTTTCATTGTCTTTGGTTTTCTTACATGGGAGTCACCTCTCTGCTATCTGCAGGGAAATATTCCCATGCTCTGTGAGCATAGATAGTGTGGCTAGCATATGCTTTTGTGCATCAGATGAAACAGATCTCCCCATGAGGCCAGCTGAAGATGTCAGCCACATTTTCATTGCCTATCATAATTGATACCATCACCAAAGTCTTTTCTTGTCACCAAACAAGGGGAAAGTCTTAATAAATAGTGGACTCTCAATTACTTGCTCTGAATTTATCAGTGTGCACAGTTTTCATTCCTGTTTGCAGGGTTTAATGTAGGCATAAGCTGCACTCAGTCCAAGATACTGCAATTTTCAGAAGATGTGGAGAAAAACCATTCCCACATATCCTGAAGTGGTATTTCCTGAGACCTTACTCCTGGCTAGCCTTCATGCAGCTTGCTGCTGTAAGACCTCAGAGAGTGAGGAGCACTCCTCACAGTCTTTACAGACTTTCCTGTGGAGGTCTTCAGCTTAATGCAGATGTTTCATCTACCCTGCCCTCTAACCTTAAACTGCCAGCCGACCTAGGCAGGTATGGGCTGCAGAATCAGAAACATTCTGAAGTTTGCAGCTTTGTGTGGATTTGGAAATGAGGATAGCAAAAGATATGGAGACTTTGCCATGTCTCCCATTCAGAACATATCAACCATTTCCAGCATTACTGTGATCTCACTGGTGGTGTAGAGCTGGAAGATCAGAGTCCAGCTCTCACACCAATCAGCTGTCACTTCTGTTCATGATAACAACCCCAGTGCACAATTATCCTGACTCCAAATATGTGCTGTTCAAGCTGATGCAATTTGGATGAGTCACCATCCCTGGAGGGTGATGTGATGTGTGGATGTGGCACTTAGAGACATGGTTTAATGGTGGAATTGACAGTGTTAGGTTAAAGGTTGGATGGGATGATCTTAGTGGTCTCTTCCAAATCTAATGATTCTCTGATTCTCTGTGAGGTAGCTAACTGCCCTAAATATATACTAATATTGTAACAATGTCCATGATATTGCATTTATTCCCTGCTTTGCTCTATTCTGTCATTATTAGACCAGCTTTTCTGCATGCCACCTCACCGTGTGTTTATCGCCTCATCTCAGCACCTCTCATAACCACTCTGAAGAGAAAGATAGATTAGTGTTGGACACAACTCTTCACCCACTTCCTGATCCACAAAATTTATACCTTGTCAGTGAAATGCTGGAGCAGACCCACCGTGTATTTTAGGTCAATTGGTCCCAGGAGGAGAACATATGGGGAAGGGATGATTCTGGGCAAAGATAGCAGAAAAACATGGACTCAAAGGTAGTCCTTGTGCTGTTACTTCCACCTGGCACACATTTCCCTCAGAACAGGTCTTGATAGTCTGATAATACAGAGCTACTGTGATGCAGTATACCTCCTCCCATTCAAAGTCTTATCCTACAGATCCCTTTGTCTAAAAGTTTACTTTTATCCCTGATATTGTGAAGAGTTTTTTTCGGGTATTGTTATCTGGAAAGACTTTAGTAATTAAGTAATTCTTTCATAATTTTTAGATTGCACATTTGGTATTTCCTTGGCTCCCTGACTACTAATGCTTGCCATGCCAAATAGTTCCTTTTTGAAATGTTTGCTGTGGCATTCAGCTGTACTCTCTGTTGTGGTCTGAAAGAATCTGGACAACGTTACTTCTCATCAGAAATGCATCCAGGATTTTCTAGGATTGGGAGAGTTCGAATTTGAGATTCAGGTTTTGCCTGTTAGACTGATCCCTAGGTGCCAAAGGGAAAGTCTGAGTTTAGAGCTGCTGCTGTTCAAAGTTTGACAGTATTTAAAGTGGATGTTTCAGGCCTAACTCTGCTTGTTATATTTCCCAAAGCTTTCCAGTCATTGTGCATTCTGTGCTATAATAACCAATGCTCTAGCACTCGACTGCACTACTTATAATGCTCCCAGTGCTACTTGACTCTGCTACTAAAAATGCACCTGATGATAATGCCACTTGCCCACTACTTCCTAATGCACCACTGGTTGGCTCATTACTGGATGCCTGGAGGCAAAGTGAACTGTTCCAGTCTTTCTCTCCACCTTGGCAAAGATAAGGGTGGCATAATAAATACTATTCAGCCATTTGATTTCCCAGTTCCACTGAGTTCACGCATTTGGAATAGGTTGTAAATTCTCTTGAACACAATCACCCCTAGATTATCACTGATGCACATACACTGAACTTTGTGCTCTTTATTTCAAAACAAGGACTGTCTTCAGCTTAGCAGCTCAGCTCAGCTGCTTTCCCATCTTCATGTGCAATAGATTGTATCTTTAACAAATTATTAATGTTCCTATTACAAACTGATTTGATTTATATTTTTGCTGCTAGCAATGGTCTAATTATTTTTGTATTACTGTGTGGTCATAATGATAATTGTCCTCAATTTACACACTGACTAAGCATTTACTTTCACAGATTTGGAGATTGTGAGATTACTGATGAGAAAAAGCAGAGAATGTAGAAGTTTAATATAATTAGTTGGAAGGGAAGTCTCTAATAAGGAACCATAAAAACTCAATTTTCATTGAAAGGATCATTTTACACTATATGGTTTCTGTGTTCATTTGTGGGGTTTTTGTTTCTTTTCTTTTCTTTTTTTTTTTTTTTTTTTTTTCCCTAGAAGCAGAACAAGCTGCTCTTACTGTCACAGTTATTTTATTTGATCAGTCTATTTATATGTGCTTTGTAGATTTTTGGTTTGAGCAATAATATGTAGAGGCTAGTGAACCATTTTAAGGACTGAGACCTAACTGTTCTGTACATCTTTTGATATTTGAGGGAGAATAAGAGATCCTGGCCCTGCCATTTTCCACAGAGCCAGGATTTGCTTTTGGATCTGCAAAATACACATAGACGTGTAAAGCATCCACCAGGGGCAAAAGGGTGGATAAGATAACCACAAAATAAACAAATTATTGCAGGAGAAGTCTGAGCTTGCTAACAGCTTGTCCATTGTCTGTAAACCCTGTAGGTTTCACCAGGGAGTCATGTTGTAAATAGTGATTTGACAGTAATTATGTGGATTTGTGAAGGAATGTTTGCCATGCATATTGAAGGTGGCAAGTTAAAACCTGAGCTCATCACCCGAAGGTCTTTTTGTAGTTAATGGAAAGACACAAACATCTGTAAAGAAGAATTTATCTGGTCTTTGCTAGATTTCTGTCTGAGGCTGAGTATTTCCTGGGATGTGTTTACTGCACCCCATTGACTCCAAGGAAAGCAGGAATTAGACTGTACTTAGACAACAGGAGTTTACATGCCTGATTTACAAGGGATAAATCCCACCCATAGAGGATTTATATTACTCACCTTCACTAATAAAATGGGCAAAAAACAATGAAAGGTAGTGGGTTTTTTAATAGCTTCCAAGGAAAACGCAACCATACTACTGGAGCACAGAAAGATTTAGCTCACTGTTCAGTCTCCACGAGAATATTTTTTTTAACATTTTTTAATTTTTTAAACATTAAAAAAAATCTTACAGAGAAATTATTACTAATTCCATATAAGAAGAGTATAATTTCTGCTACATTATACCACCTAAATGATCTGAAATCATTCATGGCTATAAACATTCTGTTGAAAGATATTCAAAATTTTTGTGCAATAAACCCTATTTTGGCAGATTTTATATATTTTTAATATATTTTCTTATATTCACCTATAAATTAATAATGGTAGATTTTCAGAACTGCAGATTTTCATCGTGTGACATCAGAACAACAGTATTTAGGAAAACAGTGCAATCTCTGAAGGAGCAAGTAGTTGTCGTAACACAACTCCAATAATTAGAAACATAGTTTGACAAGTTATAACCCTTCTTCCTAATTTTAATTCTACCTGGTAGATCTGTAGGAATGAGTTATTAATGCTGATATTCTGAAATGCCACTTAGGTCTTGTGTAATCAAAGAACTGTATTCTCTCAGAACACAAAGGAACCCCTAGTGTGAATTTGTAATTAATGTGCTGAAGGGAATGTTTCCACCCGTGTACTGAACATGGGGCTAATAAACAAGCACAATGGATTCATCCTTTCAACATGATCAAAGAATACATAAAGATACAGGCACATGTAATTTTGGGAAGTGTGGAGACATTGCTTAGCATAAGTTTATATCACAAGAAGGATGTTAGATCCATGTTTTTGGATATGAACAATTTCCAGGAGAGATACAAAAACATCTTGCCTAGGCTGGCATAAGGATGTAGTGTGTTTTAGACAAAAGATGGGGTAGAACATTTGGTACAAATGAAACCTGGTACCACTTTCTAGCTATTGGAAAAATTGAGAAGACTCCTGAACTAAAAGGACTCTTTCTAGGTAATGCAAAGATATTAGGAAGAGAAAATATTTTTTATCAGATGAACAAAACAGGCAGCTTTCCAGGCACAATAGTCTTTCTTTAGGTCATTTCAGGCTCATGAGTCTATGTCTTGCTCGGGGGTTTGGATTTTTTTTCAAAGTATGTTAGTTAGTAATAAAATATATTGATCCATAAAAAAAATGGCTTTGTGTCCTTAGGGCGCTGTGGTTTCTATGTATGCCACCCCAGTGACTGCCTTAAGCAGACTGACCAAAGGCATAGATTGTCCTATCTTAGTTATGTCTCGGTAAAATATAAGTCAAGCACAAAAATCAGAGATGTTTTTATCAGAAGGTGAACCATGGCCAGGGGGTGGCCTCATTTAGCTGTCTCACACTAAGAATAGTATAAAAATGCAAGAGGCTTGCCTGTTAGATTTGAGAGTAGGGTGGCTACTCTTGTTAGCAGACATCCTGCTGACAGAAATAGCCATAATTTTTGAACAAAGATACAGTCCAAAAGTGCTGATGTGCAGCAGCACCTATTCATAACAGGCTGTTGCATTTTTGTAATCACAACAAGAGGGAGGCCTCTTGTTTTTATAGGATAATTACTATGGATTAGTTATTACTGTCTAATAACCACTGTTTAAGATTTAGTCTAGAAAAGAAATAAAATTTAGGTGTATTTAGAGATGTATGCGAAACCATACCATTGAGGTCTCTGGTTTAATATTTTCCTTGTGGATACTTGGTTATTGCCAACATTTGTAGAAAAAAGAATTTCCAGACTTAAAAAAATACAGTTTCTCCCCTTGAATAATTTCAAGCCAAAATTATTCAAGAAGGCATATTCAGTACTCTTAAGTCTTAACTGGTGTGGCAGGGTCTAGAGATATGATCTGTCCTTAAAATATCTATGAGCTATCCAATTAAGAAATCTATAACACAACATATACTGGAAACAGAGAAAGCTGAGAAGTTCTACTTGTAGCTGAACAGTCTGCAAAAACCTCAAAAGTAAAAAAGTATTTGAAAATAATAAACCCATAAACCAAATAAACCCATATCTATCTATCTATCTATCTATCTATCTATCTATCTATCTAATCTATCTATTTTCTATAAAGTTAGCTAGATAGTTTCTTAGTGTTTTTTGATATGTTATTTCTACACCCATCCCCCCCGCCCCCACCAAAGTAGAGCCTATTATCATGGAATCTTAACACCTCACACTCTAAACAACATGCAAACTGAAAAAGCTGACAAAATACTTGCCTGGAACATTGCAAATCTTCCTATTTTGTACTATGTTTGCAAGCTTATGCATGAATGCTCTCCCCATATTACTGAGCTTTTGTTTGTTAAGATAGCGAGGATAAATGAGGAAATATATATTTTGTGACTTGAACTGAAAGTGCAGAAATATTTCCAGTGTTGCACACTGCAATTTGTTTTTTTATTTTTTTAACATAAAGTTTTATGATAATAAGGGGAGTTCATGGACATTGCTTTCTCTGATTTCCAAACCTGATTTTATTTATTAATAATTTTGAAATGTCATGAAGCCTCAAGTTGCTATATATGACATTACTTCTTCTGGAAGGGAAATTTTGTAGATTGTTAAATTATCGATGCAATTGGTTTATCGTTGAAAGTAAAGAGACCTGAAAGCAGAGAGAAGCCTTGGGGAATTCATAGTAAATCTAATCAGGTAAAAAAGCATTTGTAAATCTCAGTGCATCTTCATGTTATTTTTCTTTGTGGTAACCAGATTTTCAGGAAAATGGTTGTGGTACTATGCTGCAGAAGTAAGAACAGTCATTCACTATTCTCTAGCAGGATATACTACATTTGTATATGTACTCCTTCTCTGTCTCTCCCTCTTTCCCGTTCTCACTTTCTGAACAATATTAATTTTTATGCTTATTTTGCAGGATCCCATAATGACCTTTCTTCAACAGAACTCACTCTGAAAATTGCATGCAGTTCCTGAAATTAAATACAAAATATGGACCACCTTGTTGTACAAGCCACTATTCCAACTTTGAACACCTCCAAATTCTGTACATTTTCAGTTTGGGAGCCTACACCTACTGCATAAACTCTGGCTGGACAGTGTGCTGTATGCCACCAGAAGGGCTCAGGCTGCCAGGCAAAAATGCCCACCACCTCTCTTTCTATTTTCCTACCTGCTCTCTAGCCCTCTCTCAGGCTTCAGCAGTTATGTACCTCAGAGTCAACTTCACACCAGTGGAGAAAAAGAACCTTCTTCAAACAGTTTTGCCATCTGTGAATCTGTTTATAAGTCATTTACCTCTGCTGTTCTAAACCCATCAGCTGTTATGCACACGGATAATTTTATGGACTGGGCTATATCCTTGAATGGATAGAGACACAGTTAAGCTACGTAAATGCCAAGCTGTTTGCAGCAAGAAGGCTTTAGCCTTTAGGATTTTCTGGCAGGGAATATGTAAAATGAATGCTTTTTTGTGGTTCTCTGCACATGCCCTCCATTTTATTTAACATCCTACTTACCCCAGTTTTTAAATGTTCACCTGGCACAGTGGTGCATACACCTCACTCAGGAGCCAAGTGAATGTGGCACCAGGAGTCTTTGGATTATGGACTGCCTAATGACCCAGGTGCAATTGGAACAAACTCAGAAACTATGGGTGGACACAAAGAAAATGAAAGAGTTGGAAAATTCTTGTTTGGCCCTGTTGTTACTATTCACGTGCAGAGAGAAAAGATAAGTGTCTGTGACGACTGCACTGGTGCTTATCAGCAAAGCAAGTATTTTTAAAACAAAGGTTAAAACCTGACATTTCCTGTTCATAAAATCATATCATTTCTATCTATTTTTATGGTACATGTAAATTATGTTTTGGATTTGATGTAATCTACAAAAAATATGATTAAAATATTTTTTCTGTTTTATTTCATTCTATCATCCATGATAAGATGACATCCCTGAACTGAAAAGCCATATTCATTAATAAATAGTCCAATATTTTCAGTAACTGCTTTGAAAAAGATGGGCTTTATCCAAACACTGAAGCAAAAGCTTCAATAGAATCTCCTTTTTCTGTGAATAGGATAGTCGTCTTTGGAGTGTGCCGTCTCCACTCAGCGCACACCATTTCCACAAAGCTGTGTTACCTCCTACAGAGCTTTGCTCTCAGGACCTGCCTTTCATCAGTTGTTCTCTGCTCTGCATTTATCTTTCCTTTCTGTACTGACAACACAGAGCTGGATCACTCCCTCCAGAGGCAAATTCAACATCTATGGGATGAATATATGGCTGGGGTCATGCTGCACAGTGCTCCCAGCATCTCTCCAGGCAGGGTGGTCCATGCGAGGGTCTGTATTTTTATGCCTGCCTGTTTGTGTCTATTTGTAAGACTGGAGATCGGCAGGCTTCAGGGAAAAGATAATACAGCTTCAGTTTGCTGTTTCCTAGGAGATTCAGTCTAGAGTAATAAGGGCTGCTGAGCCTCTTTGGAAATCCTAATCCCTGACTGAACCAGCAAGACCTGCTCACACATGGCTCCCCCTTAGAAAGCCTGGCACTGCTTGGGCTGCCTTTAGGGAATGCCTTGGTGCTCAGTGTATCCTGCTGAGACAACTGAACTCCTCAGGCAAAATCAGGAGAGACAATAGCAGACAAATTCCAGAAGAAGGTGGAAGCTCTGACTCTAGCTTGTAGTAAAATACAGCTAGAGCCAAGCCATACTACGTCTGTCTGAGAAAGGTATAAAAGTGGCCCAATAAAATCTGCTAAACTTACATTAGTTGTATATGAAGATTAAAGATATCTGTTGCATTATATTTAAATGTATGTAGATGAATGAAAAAGCTAGAATGACCTTTGAATTAGCAAGTGGATTACACCTAACTAAACTTTGATAACTGAGCTAGTCTAAAGATATTGTTTTAGCACTTAATATATTTGGACTCAATGTGCATGGAAAATAATTGCATATTGGCAATAAAATCATAGCACAAGATCATAGTGTGTGAACTGCAAAAATTTATTCTAAAGTAAAAATAAATCATTGGCTGTAATTTGTCAAGAATCAGAATCCGACCCAGTGTTATGAAAAATATCAGCAACGTCTTGAATACAAGATATAGGAAAGAGTTAATTTTTCTTTTTTCAAGAAATACAAATGTAGCAGACATTGACAATATGGAAGATGATCAGAATATCACATGGGAAGAAATGGATAGGCTTTAGAACTGGGACAAGGTATGTGATTTAATTAGTTTGAAATGCGAGGTAATGAACATAGGGAGCAATGAGAATTTCTTCAATCAGAAGGCCCACCGGTTGAAACAGGAAGACTTAGGGGTATTAGTCAGTCAAAGAATTATTATGCACCACCTAGGTGCATGTAGCAGTAAAAAATGGAAATACAATTCTCAGATGTATCCAGTGAGGCCTTTGCAAAACGAAAGCATTAAGTATTAATTATAAGTTGCACTGTTGAGACATTATCTGGTATGGAGTTTAGAATTCCAGTCATAAAAACTCAATGAGTTAAACCCCTAATGGAGTAGATGGAGAGAGGAAAAGAGCTAATAGTAGTGCTGTAGGAACAGAAAGCCTGTTTTGTGGCCAAATCTTATCAAAATTTTTAATGTAGTGAAATAAAAACCAAGAGTTCATTTGCTCTATTTGTATAAAGAAATGATGGAAGTATATAAAAGCAAAAAAATGCCCATTAAGGTAAGGGATGATTTTGACCTAAATAGGGCATAATAAATGTCGCCTCAAAATTGGAAAAAAAAAGATGTTCTACAAAAATCTTATAATAGAAATAGTGGTGGCAGAAAACCCAAATTAGTTTAAATCCTTAATGTTATCAGTAAAAAGGGTTTGATAATGAGATTGATTATGATGAAAGAAAGCTGGAAATGAAAATGTGTCCCAAAGCAAGAGAATTCATGTTGAAGTTCGGAAAATGAAGCCAAAAAAGAACTGGTTTTACTAAGGCTTTCTTATCCTTATGCATATAGACCTGTTGAAATCAAAATAATATTTACCTGGAAAAAGCAGCAAACAATGAGCAATGAGACAGAAACTTGCAGAAAACTAAGCAACAGACAGGATAAAAATGCTAAAGAAATTATCTAATGGGAAATTTTCACTGCAGTTTGCTGTGTTCACTGTATGTATGACAGTGTACCTGTGTGTAGATCTCCCTCTATGCTGTTTTATCTACCCAAGCTAATTGTCAGGGCCCCGTGGGCATCACTCCCTATCCAGTTCTGAGGGCCAGCTGCCTGGTCTGAGGGCCAGCTCACAGTGTCTGTCTGTCCATATTCCCACTTTGCTGAGGTACCACTGCTCTGTGACCATTCTGGGCAGGACACTGCCCCGTGCCTGCCCTGCCACTGGCCAACCTCCTGGATCCCCTTCTCCTCCAATTGGCCCTGCCCTTAGCAACTCTGACACCAAACTACTTTCACAATCTGGTATTACTTCTTCGAGGGGAAAGATATTTTCTTGTCTGGGAACCTGGGAAGACTTTGCAGTTGTTCTTTTATAATCTGTAAATCCAGTTCTGCTCAGTTGAGGGGCATCAGGAGAGCTGTTGAGCAAGGAGTCTGGATCTGGGTGGGACAGGCAGAGAGGCCCAGAAGTTGGGAAGCACTCTGAAAGTCTCTTTGTTAGATGCCTGCCAGGTCAATACTCAATGTCTACTGTCAATACCATAAAATGTCTAAGCGTATGAAATCCAGATGGTTTCTTCTGAGCATGCAATCTGAAGCAGTTAGGATCACTGAAGACACAAGCACTTCACAACACAACATGCTGCAGCTCTGCTTGGCATGCAGAAGTACTGAAAACAATCCGAGGGCTGATAAAGTGCTGGTGAATATATCAGGATTGGTAGAGAGCACTGCAATTCCTCTACAATCCCAGGAGCCACCATGGTGTGTGTCCTGGGTGTTTTAAATTTTGCTTTGAATATTCCACAAAGCTCTGTTTGGTCCAGGCTCTCCCACAGTAGCACTCTTATTTCAGCAAAAACAGTACAGAAATGATTCACATTCCTAGTAATTTCCCTTTGTGCTGTTGCACAAAAGAGGGAAAGGGAATTTATTTTCCTTGAATGCTTGAGACCAATGAAGTTAAAACAAAGATTTTTTTTTGCTTCTTCTCTTTCTCTTTTCCCTCCTGGAGTGTAATAAAATAAATTGTATTTGTGCAAATAAACAGTGTATTGCTATAGCACTGTCCCAGTCTAAATTTTTTTCTCAGAGTGCCTTTCCCCCACCACCCAGTGAAGATCTACGCGATTATTCTGGTGTATTAGAGACCCCCCAGAACTCCTGTATGTGGACTACAATAATGGGTTCCATATAGACCAAAGAAATTCTAAGCATGCAGGAAATGTTTTAGTGCATTGTCCAAAAGCAAAATCTCTTCTCAATAGAAAATTACCGAGGTGTTAGCAAAGTATCTTTTAAAAATCAATTTAATTAATTTTTCTGAATTCACACTTGTTAGCATCTGAATATATTTTTGTGTATTTACTTGAATGCACTGATCATATGTTAGTGTTTGATTATTTAATAAAGATGGTAAATAGATGATAGTGAAAAAGAGAAAAAGGAACCAACGGAAAAAGAAAAATGCTGCAGGGGAAGAAAAAGATCAAGAGGGTTGGATCCATTTCTTGTTAAATTCCTCAGGAGTGTTTTCACTGATTTCACTGAGCTTTAGCTCTTTTCCTTAGTGGAATAAAATACTAAGGTTCATTAGTGGCTTTTATTAAATAAAACTTATTACCATATGAAGTACAATCCTACCTTCCAAAGAGCTATGTGGAAACAGGAATTACTTAAAGATTTTTGGGACGTTATTGCTGTTTCTGATTTTGTTCGTTGGGTGAGTTTTTGTGGGTTTTTGTGTTTTGGTTTTTTTTTAATTATTTATTTGATAACTTGTTTGCATGTTTTATTTTGTTTCAGTTTGTTTTAATACAAATACTTTGAAACCAGAGCTCTTTTTCCTCAGAATTGCAGGAATGTCTGTGTTGCAGAGGGTCACTTGGTTTATTTACCTAGGTCAGAATAAGCAACTTTGAAGTTCCCATGAGCTGAAGGAAGGACACAAGTCCTGTTTCTACTTCCTGGACCTGCTATCATAGTTAATAAGTTCCCTGCCACTTTACTGTGGTAATGATGTGGTGTGGATAAGATCTGGAGCAGCGTTGAGTGCCATTCCATCTGCAGGAAGAGAGCTCCCTTGCTGCGGGGGTGCTGCTTTTGCATTGTCACTGCCCCTCATGGCCAGAGAACAGACAGTTTGAGTCATTTCATACACTGGTATGGACAGGCCCTGGGAGTACTGAAAAGTAAGTGTTTTACAATTTTAGAGAGCTTTTCTGCATTCTTGCTGCCAAAACTGCCGCCTGTTTTTAAACTGGCATAACATTAATAATTTCAAGATAGCAAAGCTTTGCTAGGACTGAAGGTAGTGTCCCCTGACACAGCACTGATTATTTATTTTGAATCATTTTCAACATTGCTTCTTCTGTCTTCTGTTATGTCAGCCCTTACAGAGTGTCATTTTTCTAATAAATTAATTTATTATTTTGAATTCACAGAAGGAAAATATGAGTAGGGTAGAATGAAGCAGACAAACAAACAAACAAACATGAAAGGATGAAAATTGAAAATTGTTTGGGAATACACTTTGAAGTAAATGTGTTTCAAAAATACCCTCTTGCTTGTAGTGTTGCTTGAAAAGCAGTGACAACCCCAATATCTCAACAAATACAGAACATTCTGTAAAATAACAGTGGAGTTTTTATATTTTCTAGATTCATGGGTGGAAAGGGAGATCTACATGATGGGGAGTTTCAGAGTGTGGAGAGAGGGACTCTGACATGATATTAGCTCTCATATCATGTGGTGAGTCATCCTAATGGAGAGAGTGTAACTACTTGGCTTTTGGCTTGAGGTTTACAGCACAAAGACCTCAGAGGTAAGAATTTCTTTTGGCTTTAAAGTAATTTTCCCTTTGGATACATCTGCATAAACTTTTGATTAAGTGAGAAGTGAAAGGTGCTTTTTGAGGGTGAAAGGTGCTAAGCACCTACTTTTGTCTCTTTGACTTCACCCTATTTCTCAAAACCTTGGCCTTAGGTAGATACAAACACATTCTGCAGTTCTGTAAAGCAGTGATCCAGTGCACTGCTGGATGACCTTGGCTCGCCCAGCACTAATGCCCATGAGTTGTCTGATTATAGAGAAATACAGATAATTACATGCACAATGCCCCACAGAGCTCCTTGACTCCACAGGGACAGAGAGCATTAGATCTCATGGAGGAATCAGCTCTGAAGGTCTGGAGTTGCAGATATTGCCACTGACATACACTGGCCGTGCTGACGACAGGAAGGAAGGAAGGAGGGAAGGAAGGAAGGCAGGCTGGCTGGCTTAGGGCTTTAGAACCTCATTGTGATAAAGGAAAGGACCTTCTATTGCTTATTCCCCCCAAAGGGAATGAGGCTGCACAAAAGCCATAAAGCTGCCCTCCTATTGCAGCAACTAAAGCAAAAGCCATGCAACCCAGCTCAGGCAAGCGTTCTCAGATCCCATTTCAGGGGAAGCAGGCAATGATAAATTGAATGAAGCAGGTGAATTGGTGAGAGAGAATAATGGAAGAAACAACATGCAATGGGGTAGAAGAGTTCTGCAGCTGTCTCTGCTTTGTTTCCTTTTTCCAGTGGTTGTACTTGAGGAAGGATGTGAGTTAGGTCTCAGTAGAGATGGTAAAGGTTGAGCATTACTTTGTATTAATGTTTTAAAACTCTTTTCTTATTATCTCTTCTTTCTTTTAGTTGACCCAAGCTTCAAATTCTCTCAATGGTCTTTCTAATATCTAAGAAAAATAAGCAAAGCACTTACACTTATGTCAGTATAAATGAAAGCCATTTTTAAAATTTTTACTTTTTACCTTTTTGTAGGTATTATATTATCATTTAATTTCTCTTTTAATTCTGCTTTGTTTCTCCTGGCAGCTGCAGCAATAGTTTCTAGCTTCTGGCAAGGAAAACAGATGAGCAAATATTCTCTGTCTTGAAGTTAAATGCATTGCCGCAGCAACAGGCTTCTCCAGCTTTGCAGCTACCATGAATCCTGAGCCTACTCTTAAACTGGTAAGTCAGCAGCCATGCCAGCACAACATATTGCCAGAATTGTTCAATCAGGCCAGTCTATATTGATTTATTTTTAAATGTATTCAGCATCAGTTCCTCTGTTTTCTGTCAGCTGGCGATACTGTCACTGCTTTGATTCACCACCCCTTCGACTGCAAACCCTATGAACACATTATCAAGCGGCCAGTGCACCTTGGTTTTGAGGCTGACAATACAGGATCAATGTCCCAGGGGTTCAAGCCTGAATTTCAATAATTCAATTAAATTCCTTGAATACTGGATTCAGCCAGATCGATTCCACATTGCTTGCATGTTCACGTACAAGGCATCCTCCACAGAGAGCCTGCATATAGTCCTCTTGTCGGTGTATAACAAAGGGAAAAGAGAAGAAATTGAACTGGAGGAAAGATAATCAAGCATTGAACCTGCTGAGCCTAACAGTAAAAAACTGTTCAGGAGAATTCTACTGCAGCTGAAGCCACTGGAGGATACTGTATGTAAAATTGGGGTCCTATTAAAAATGTATAAACATATCCAGGATCAGGTTTTAAAGCTATTCCTACAGTTAAGAAATGAGCTTAACTTAGAGCTCCTGGGCTCCCTCTAGGCTCGTTTACAACTAACCAAGGGAAAAAATAAACTCTTTTATTGCTTGGATAATTCTATGCTACCTATAACTGTAGTTAATAGTTAATAAGGATTTATGCCTCTCATAACTGAAAGGTGTATCTAGATTCTACAAGTGGATGTATACAGATGCTGAGAATTTATCACCCATACTTTGTTCACAAACAATATAGAAAGAAGGAAGAAGAAAGAAAGAGTCTTTGCAAGCCTCAGGTTTTGACTACATAGAAAAATTTTTTAAAGGGTGCTCAATCTTCCAGGCCCTGCTCCAGACATCTGTGGAGCCGCTCCTTTGGATGCAGAAACCGACTATCCAGTACTCTCCATCATGCACGGTATCCTGTGTGAATAGCTATTCAGGCCAGGTGTAACAACATCCCTCCCACCTAGCAGCAGCTGCAAATCTATAACCTTGGGATGGGCTGACTAGTGGCAAATGCTCCTCCTTAATCTGCAGCTGGAAATTTCTTGGGACCTTCGTTTCTTCTTGGTGGATGTTTGTACGACACCCAGAATGAGAAGTTATGGTTTTATTTAAGCTGCTGCCATTGCACAATGGAAGAAGGTAAAACAGCAGTAACTGATAGTAATAAAACTGTGAAAACAACTTCTCAAACAACAGAAAGTCTGCCATGACTAAACTAAGTTTTGCAGGTTTTGGAGAGAACACTTGACCTTATGGACTAATGCACAGGCAATTTTTCATTGGCTACTAAGGGACAAGTCAATCCTCTTAAAAAAAATACTGGGAACTCAATTAAGAACAAATTCCAATTGTTTCTTATTAAGTGTTATGATTATTGAACATTTAAGCAAAACATCAAATAAGGTTCTGTGATAAATGGTCCATGTAGGACATAGCAAAATAATACCCTTAAAAGTAGTCCTTTATAGGTTTTTCAAGATCAATAGCCAGCCCAAGAATAGCCAGCAACAGAAACAAAAGATCACTTTAATTTTTAAATGAGAAATTTACTTTTTGTATAAACTACAGCCATTTCAATTTCATAGGTTAGGTTCCTTCATGACTATACTATTTCTTATTTATTTATTTGTTATAGTAGCAGACAGACATCCTTTCTGAGCTGAGATATTTCACAAACACTCAGAAATCCCCCAAAGTTATTTTTATAAAACATGAATGAGGATCAATGAAAACTGTAATGGATAGTGGTTGGTGTGCATACCATTATAAGATGGGTAAATCCATTTACATAAACAAAAAATAAACAATGTTGGGTAAAAAATAACTATTTAATAGTTGTGGTTTGAAATTTTATTAACATGATGAAGAGGGGTAGAATAAATAGATGATTATTTTGTTCTCTTCAAAATGAAAAAAATAATTTTCCAAGAATCCAGTCTGATTTCTACCTTGGGAAGGTAGTCATACTTTTTTTTATAAAGTCTTATCCCTTTTGTTGACATCTTCTCAAACCAGAGTGAAATTTTCATTGACAATATCTCTAGGGACACTATTTTAATATATTTTGACAGTGAGGACCTTCTCTCTGACTAGCTGGCTTATGTAGGATAAGCCTCCCTCCTATACCCTCATTCATCATAGAGGGTTTTTTTTTCATTTCAATCATTATTTCACTCATGCAGGGACTTCTTAAATTTTGTGTCTCTTCTTATTTGTGTCCCGCAAACTGAATTGCAATGTTAATGCTAGTAATAATACTTGTTTGAATACAATTTCAGGATCAGTCCCCTACTATACCAGTGCAGTGATGGTTCATTATACAAATGTGCTTCTGACACAGAGTGTTGTCCTTTGTGGCTGAAGCGGAGCTAATCCAATTAATTTGTTCATGAAAGACAAGCTGGTTTTAAAACAGGGTCTAGCACAAAGAGGAAAGGACAGTATTTTATTAACATTCTCCCTTGTCTCAAGACATATTTATTGCTTTCTGCTCAAGCAGAAATAATAAAAGCCTAAGACTACAACCACTTGCATAAAAAATCTTTCAGCTTTTGTGCATGTAAACAGATTGGACTTTTGATTGAAAATACTTCATGTATTTCTTAAGGCTTAAACTTTAAAATGCCTAATTTGGAAAGATACCAGTATGTGCAAAAGAGTGACTTTCATAATACATGGCAGCAACATTATTAATTAAAGCAGAGGACACTGCAAGGATATGTCGAAGCAAAATAACCTTCAGCTAGCAGAAACAGACTGAGCTATAGGTCAATTTTATTGTGTTATAGAGGCAGACACCATTTTTCACATTATGTTACCAGAGATATCAGTGAGATGCTCAAGGCAGATTTTTGCTAAAAAGAGAGACTGCCTAGAAAGCCTCAGTAGTCACATATAGAAATTATGTGATGGATCAAGGATATTTTCTATTACTCCATTATAAACACTCTTACCAGTGATGGCCTTCATGTGTCTCTGAAATAAAAGGTGAACCCAGAAAAATGGAGTGAAAGGGTGAGTGTGCATTTACACGGCAGAAAGAGACGACATGTGTCAGTGATTGCTCTGCTGTGAAGAGACCTGTGAAGTTGAGTTGCAGGCTCACAGTCATGGAAGATTCTCCTTTTCTGGGTGCTGAGCATGTACTCCGACAGGGCTGAAAACCTCCTTGAGGATGCTGTTAATAAAAGTGCTTTTTCTTGGTCCTAAAAAATAAAGACATATTTATCTGAGTGTCTGGCAAAAATTTCTTTCCCTCCATGGTATGACACTAGTAGTCATTAGCAGGCTTAAAAAGCTTTACATACTCTGGCAAGGCAGGACCAGCAAGGTAGCTGCCTCAGTATATATTAAGTCAGGAGTTGGAGCAGTATTCTCAAAAGTATTATGGCATTTAGAGATGGGGTCATGCTCAGAGAGTTTTATTGTCTGTCTAAAACAGCTGCTTTGAGAAGTATTTGTCCAGTTATGAGCAAACTGGTTTCTCTAAGACTTGTCCTCCTTGACCTTTATATATTGCAGCTATAAACAGGACAGAGCTTCACCTGGCTTTATTTGCCATGGGTACACTGATGCTCAAATACTTAGAAAACTTTCATCAGGCAGAATCTGCACTTTTGTTGAGAACAGATTCCTGTCACACAAAGAGGCTGTCCTGAGTTGTTCTGTGGCACTGACTCATAATGCAGTCCAGTCTGGAATGATGTTAATTAGCAGCTGCTGGAAACATTGATTGGCTGATACATGGCCTTCAGGGAAAGGGTGTGCAAACCCACAGTGCAGCCTGAAGCTGTCTGGAGTATGATGTGGAGTCAGGTTGCTTTTTTATTATGAGCTTTCAACCTGAATTGGGTACATTTAGTAAATATCATCAAAGATAATCCAGTTGTAATACTCTCGTAGGCTACTATTTGAATAGCCCAAATCTTCTTGATTTGGACATAATAACAGAAAAATAAAACCCTAGAGATCATTAGTTTGCCTATATCTGGGCATGATACTCTGATTTAGAAAATAAAAGGAAACAAGATAACATTCTCACAATAAAATGATGATTTAATCTGTCTATGAATTATGAATATGAAAGTATTTACATGTTCTCAAAAATCATAACCAGAAACATGGCAAAAATGTGGAAGTTGAGGAATATATGAAATGCACAAGCCTCTGACTTGTCTCTGTGGTGGTTCCACTTTTAGTTGATGACTGATGGAGAAGACTGGATCATCAGAAGCTGCTCATCTATTACAGGTGGGCATTGCTACACATCTTGGAGGGGTTCACCTCTTGTGGGGACCACTTCAGTGCCTGTGCGTATTTTCTCTTGCTTGGCTGAACTCAGTGTGTTTTGGATGAAGTGCACAGAAGTGACAGTGCTGTACGTACTGTGCAAAATGTTTATCCAAACCCACAGCAGCCCTGTGTAGGCTCAGTCCTGCCTGTAATTCCTTCCCCTTGTGCTCTGACCTGTGTCACTGGCTTTTCACTTGCCCTGCTGGCTGAGGGTCATCAGGTGACTGGACATTCATTTTCTCAGTGCCTCAACAGCAGCAAACTTGTCCAAAATTTTACAGCAATCCATTTTCCAACAAATGACTCCTCTTCTCTCCTTCCATGGAGAGCTTAAAGCTATTCTCTCTGCTACTAGCCTTGTTTAGAACTGCAGAGATGAATACTGAGGTGTAAAAAGCTGAGCAATGTTAAAATGGTTATCCTGGCGTACCTTATCAGCATTAGTGAGATAATCTTATTTTATATTTCAAGGAAAGTATTTTCCTCATGATTCATTGTATGCAATTTTTTTTTCTTTCTTTTTATTTTTTCATCTATAACGACATCTTAGATTACTCCTGTACAGATGAGCATCTTTTCTGTAAATACTTTTTCCTCGATCTACAAGTTTGGGTGGAGTGAAGAATACATTTTACAGGAGGTAGGGTCTTCAAGTAACAGAGGTTTCCACCATGTTGCAAAATAAATTCTTCTGCCAACTGGTAGCTTTATTTGTTAAAAATCACTTATTACTACCCTATGTTTGCTGAGATTAATTTCTAAACCAGTGGAAGGTTTTTATCATTGTTTGATAGCCAGAAATTTTTCCCTGACTTGCAGAGTGTTCAAATCAACTCGTAATGCTTCCCACATACATTACCAGCTCTAGGCTCCTAAGAAAAGTGAGATTTTCCAGGTCTTGGTAGCTCTTTTATATCTTCACTAAACATTTCCAATTTATAGAGATCCTCTTTTGCAGGCAACAGAGTTTGATTATTTTTTTTCCTATTTTATTAATATTATTATTGGTTATATGCAGTGGAATAAATAGTTTGTACTTCCTCTCAGTATAATTTTTTCATTTCTGAATAAGTTTGGCTGAAAATTTCTGAATACAGCTTGGCTTTTTTTTTTTTTTTTTTTTTACCAGGAGGTCAGGTTGGAAACACTCTTTATCACTTCAAACCAAGCACTTTTTCAAAAAACATTCCTTCTTTCAACTCTGACCTAAATTTCATTTTCACAGATACTTGTCCTTAAATTCAATTGTTTTAGAAAGCATGATGCTCAGATGGTCTCATCTTGCTAAGTGAAGTTGATTGCTCTGTCAAAATGACTTGTCCTTATCCTAATTTACCACTTTACTGGTTTTGTGCAATCTATAGACCTTACCATTAATGATATTTTTTCCAGATCATTGATAAAAATATTGACTAGTGTGGAGGCAAGAAGAGATCACGGTGAGATATGACTAAAAATTTTCTTATTAGGTGATGGTTATCAGCCATTTTTAATTCATTGAATATATACCACAATGAATTTCTTGGTAATATATCAAATTTGTTATTCAGAATGTGATGAACGTCTGTGTCAAATTCTGTACTTTTAGATGGCTTTTTCATAATTGTGATCTCAACAGAACATAGCTCCTGTCAGTGAGATCTGTTTCCAATTAAGCCCTACTGATTAGCATTAAAGGTGCAAGGATTTCTTTTGTATCCTGCACGTACCATATACCCACCCATCTATTAATGTTCCCCAGTGTGCCCTTGAGAGGTTGTGTCTTCAAGAAGCTGATTCTAGGCTGAGACCACTTCCCCTTAGGTGAGTTTTCAGTGATCAATTTGTAACAGAAAACAACAGACCAAAATCTCAGGGGAGAAGTATGGTGTGAGGGGAAGTAGGAGCTGGGTAGGAGGGTTACATGAGGGTGTATCCAGCACTCTGACTTGTTTTAATTTTGCTCCTTGGTGAGTGGTTTTGTTTGTTTGCTTTGTTGTGGGTTTCTTTGGTTGGTTGGCATTTTTCCCCTTGTTAAATGCTTTGTGGCTCTGGTGCTCTGAACCTGGACATCCATGGCATTTCAGTATTCTTTCCAATAATTTTTCTAATTCTCAATAGCCCACAAGAGTAGGCACATCAGTACATGTGAATAATAACCAACTTGCAAGGGAGTATTTTTTCTTGAGGTACTGTGAGCTATATCATAGAGATTTCACAGCTTATATGAAAACATTCAGTGCTTCTGCATAATTTTAACACCTTCCCACCCTCAATTAGCACTAAATATTACAGGCTTCTGTAGGTTTTTTTGTAGTAAACAATCTATAAGAAAACTGAATTAGAGTAGTATTTTAGAAATTTATTATAGATGCTTTACAATGCAAACATTCAATTTTAAAGACTTTTTCTTTCCCCTCAGCTCCCCAGCTCTTAATAATCTGGCTCCAAACACCACCTCAAAATGACATTGCTGGCTTAGGAAAGCCAAGAGCTACATGTTGCTGGAGGCTGAGGAAGCATCATTGTATGCTTGACCTGTTTTACCTCCTTTCCATCGGCATCTGTTGCTGGCCCCTGTTGGAGATGAAGTGTTGGGTATTTGGTTTAACCCAGTTTATTTAGCATATTCTTTAGGGGTACTAGCATATTAATTAATGCAAAATAATTTAGCTTATTAACTTTCTTCAACTTGGCTGCACAAGTTTTTAAACCCTGACCATCCAGGTTAAGTACAGCACTGTAGCACTAAGGTAAAAGGCTGCATGTTGCATGTTTTCCCATTTTCTGTTGCTACAAATGCAGTGTTCATTAAATACAGAAACACCCTACTTATACTGTATGTTTCAGAAATCCACCAAACATCAAATATACTCAAATCCTCTTCATATTGCTGCCACACAGAATAGCTGTCATTTTTTTCTGTATGTATATTTTCAGAGAACAACAAAGTGGGTTTGGGATAAAAAGAACATAAAAGGTAGAAGGAAATTATAGAAGATATTATTTTATATTAATGGAGGGTACCATTAGCTGACAAGTTTCTTAGAAGACAACCTGAATAAAACACATGCCATTGAGTTAAGGTACTACTTCTTATACTGCTTTTACCATCCTTCAAAATCTGTGATTTTGTTCAGTTTAAATGACTTGCTGGTAGATATATATGAGTGCAGTGATACCCCCAGGCCCAAGGTTTAAGGACACTTCCATGTGTCACTTAGTGACACAATTGTCATGAAATTCAAGTCACCAAATAACAGACTTTGAGAAAATTCAGATGAAGAAAGGCTTCAATGTAGCAGTAAAGCCATCTAGTACAGCTCACAGTTCTTGTGCTATATCCATCTGAAAGCTGAAGCAAATTTAGTACAAGTTAAATGGATCTATAATTGAATAAAACAAATAATCTAAATTCTATTTTCTACATCACTTGATTGGAGATATGCAAGCCATCAAGACACAGACACACTCAGCAGGAAAAACCACCAAATCAATAGAGCACAGTTAAAGGAAATGCAGCACAGTCACTATCTCATGAGTCCTTTGCAGCCCATACTTTTGGCTTACAACAATATCTCTAATACTGAGGCATACCGATGTAAGAGTGTAACATTGCCATGGATTTGTAGCTACCCAGGTGTGGGCACTGACAAAAAGAGAAATCTTAACACAGCAGTAGAAGCCACAGTCATACAGTGAAATTGCTTTGTCAGTAATTTTGACTGGTCCCTTTAGGAATATGTTATATTCATTCTTTACACATTTTCTCAAACTATGTTTAGGTATGTTGGTTAGGAGTCAAAACATTTCCACTTTCTACACTTTGCCTCCAAAAGCCAGAGTGGAAAATGCAGCTGGACATTCAAACCTGCCTCTCATGAACACTGAAAGCAGAATGATTTCTTCACAATACAAAGATGTGATTTATGCCTCTGCTCTCCTACTTTGCACCAGCAAGCATTCTGTGCTGTCCTGTGTTTTCATGCAAGCTGTAATCTATACAAAAATCTCTGTTTTCATATTGATAACTGAGGTACCTGTTTACTTCAAGCTTGGAGGGAAGTAAAATAAACAACAGAAGGAGTCCATGACTGTGAAAGATGGCATACAGGTTTATTTTCCTTCCTAGAAGCCTCATACAGAGTTAAAAGTGTGGCAGCCTGGCAGGAGGACAAGAATTTTTAGATGTGCTTAATGTAATTAAAGCTGGTCAGACATAAACATGCGGTGGCTGTCCTGCAAATTGTTATGCACATCCATAATTACAGAATTGTATATGAATATATGTCTGTGTTTGTACCAAACCTACAAGCTGCTTCACTGAAGCCAGGGTGGATCTATTTGTGAGACTAAGGTTCAGCTCTGCAGGTCCAGGGAGAAAGAATTGTGCTGTATCTTTTATTGATGGGAGCTATGAGACATCTTTGTAATTTTAAAACAGCCTTTGGAAGAACAGCAGAATCTATCACTAGCCAATACCAAAGTTCTTTTCTGTTTTCTTTTCTTTTTTCCTTTCAATGTTTCCCTCATCTCCAAGGCAGTAGGAGAAATCTTAATTTGGTGCACAACAAAAAGGAATAGTTAGAATCTGGACACAGAGGTTATTTCCTGCTCCTGTATCCATTGCAGAATGGATCAGGTTGGAAGGGACCACGGAGGGTGATCTGGTCCCACCTCCTTGCTCAAGCAGGACCATCCCAGAGCACACGGCATGGGATTGAATCCAGATGGTTCCTGAACATCTCCAGTGAGAGAGACTCCTCAACCTCTCTGGGAAATTGTTTTCAGTGCATGGCCACTTGCACAGTGAAGAAGTTTTTCCTCATACTGAGATGGAACTTCCTGTGCATCAGTTTCTGCCCATTGCCTCTCATCCTATTGCTTGGCACCACCAAAAGAAACTTGGCTTCATCCTCTTGGCACCTTGCCTTCAGATACTGAAGATATTGATAAGATATTGATGAGATATTGATGAGAGTCCCTCTCAGTTATCTCTTCTTGAAGCTGAACAGGCCCAGCCTTTCCTCATGGGAGAGATGCTCCAGTCCCTTATTCATCTCTGTGCCTCTCCACTGGACCTGCTCCAGGAGCTCCCAGTCTCTCTTGTGCTGAGGAGCCCAGAACTGGACACAGCACTCCAGATGTGCCTCATGAGGGCTGAGTAGAGGGACAGAATTCCCTCCCTCAGCCTGCTGGCAATGCTTTTCCTAAAAGAAGAAATTCTTATTCATGGCTAGGAAAAGAAATAAACACTTTGTCAAAAATTTTAGTCCAAAGTCAAATATAAAGAAAAAAATCAAGAGATTCTGGTTATGCTGCAAAAGGTGCCCCTGTTACTGGTAGAGCAAGTGCGTGTTGCTTTCAAAAGCATGGCTTCTTTTACACTAAGCAATAATTTTGTAGTAAAAAACCCTAAAATAAATCAAAAATTTAAAAATTAACCCTTCTCCAGCTTAAGAACTCTAAGATTCTTTTCTTCACATCTGCTTTTTTTGTTTTGTTTTGTTTTGTTTTGTTTTTTTGCCTTCAGTACATTGCTTCCTTGCTTACAGAGTGGCTCAACTTTGTCTATAAAAGAGATAGAAACCAGTCATATATGTAGAAGTACCTTACATATCATGCAGAGTTTCAGTACTCTTTAATAAAAGCACTTAAATAAAGCTGTCTCACTTTTAAGACAAGTTTTGCAGTGAAAAATGCTGCTCTTCTATGTAAGTGCCTGGGTGGTTTTACTTTCCTTTTGGTTCTCAATGTTTGGTTCCTTCTCAAAAATATTGTGATGTTAAATTTACTTTGTAATCAGCTATAAAAGTGTGTTATTATTGAATAAAAAGAACAATTCCAGAAATGAAAATTTTAAACTGTAAGTGGTAGGATTTGCTTTGAGTTGAAGTAATTCACTTGTGGGGGGAAAAAAAAGTCTGAGCTCTGAGTCAAATTCTGACATTCACATTTAATAAACTAATCATAAACCACATGAGCTATTAGTTAATAATTATAAATTATAATTTTTCAAGTAATCCGAAGGTTGTTTAGCTGTTTGCATAATGTGTATCTAATCACTTAGGGACCTGGTCCCTGACCATGTAATGCTAAAGTGTTATATTTAATAATGAGAATTATGATGAAATCCAACAATTTATCTTGTGTTTCAAATAAGAACTCTGGTTGCTTAGGGATCAAATGCAAAATTTTAGATTTTATCTTTTCATCAGCCTCCTGCTGAAAGAGTTAAACTCATATATGACTAGAATAAAGGCTAGGCAGACACTGCTCCCAGGCAAAAGAGAAGGCAAAGGAGAAAGAAAATAGCAGAAGAACACAGATCACCTGTATTGCAAATGCTTAAATGAGAAATCCAAATAAACATACAAAGCATCTGGGCTTACATTACTTTCAGAGACAATTGTAGGACTTGCATAGTTTTATGAGTTTTCTGTTGTTGTCCTACTCTTGAAGAGTGGTATCACTAGTTAATGGTGCCACTTTTTGCATAAAAGTTTTCTTGAGTAATCAGATTTTGTCCTTTCACTGTTAAGGATTTGAAAAAAGTAATGATACTAAAGTTTGCAGTGTGTTTGTAGAGCTTCAGTCACCCCTAATCTTAACTGAAAACTAAGAGACAAAGAACCTCTCAAAACGTAATCTTACAATCCAGAATTAAAAGGAAATACTAAAGTATCAAATTTCTTGTACATTTCTGACAGGTTTAGCCCATTATTTAAACACTAACAACACAATATGAAAGGCACAGGATGATTTTTTTGTTGGTTTTGTGTTTTTGTTTTTTAAAAAATATTTATATTATACTGAAAGATTTAAAACAAGGGAGCGAACAAGTAGTGCCTGAAGACAGAATCCAAAGTAGTTTCCGTTAACTTAAATGGGACTTGGTAGAATTTGGAACTTCTTAAAGTCAGACTATTTCATTAGTATGATACCATAGTTCTGTGAACCTAAATTTAAACTTCTGTTTATGAAAGTCTTGTTTCAGACACTAAGTTTGCATTTTAAGGTATTTCTGTAAGATGAGAAGATACAAGAATAAGATAATTAGCCAGCATGTGTCTTTCTCACCAAGCAGCTAGGATAAGCAATCTTGTAAGGTTTTTCCACAGGAGAAATGTTTTGATTTTTTTGTTCCTTTAACAAATGGTCAAATATAAGAATTTAGTTAACTGAAGAGTTACCAACAATTTTAGACCTTTTTGTCTTTATATCTTCTTAGTGCAAAACATTTTGCTTAACTGGAAAGGAGAATTAGGAGGCAGTGATGTTGCAAGATTGAGATGTAGTCTAATTTTCACCTTTTTTTTTGTTTTTATCACCATCTTTGGAACATAGGGCAGATCTTCCTAACTTGTTTGGGGGTTTTTTGGTATTTAAATGGTTGGCTTAAATCCCATAAGTTTTGTTATTTTTTCCCTTACTTTTTTTTTTTTTTTTTATCCCCATCTTTGGAAAAAAGGGTAGAACTTCCTAACTTGTTTGGGGGTTTTTTGGTATTTAAATGGTTGGCTTAAATCCCATAAGTTTTGTTATTTTTTCCCTTACTTTTTTTTTTTTTTTTGGTAGCTTTCACATATTCAACACTGCATAAAAGACCCATTTGTAATTATGTGTAACCTTTGTAAAGCCTCTGGGTAAAGTCTACTCATTAATCTTTAACCTGACTAGCCTTGGGGGTGGTGGAATCGGTACAGCCATGTATGTATTAGAGGCTCAGAGACCACAGACTAGAGGTACAAAAGGGATAATTAAGCAAGAGTATGAAAGGAAAGGGAACAAAACTAATGGGATAGGATGATATAAAGGTACATGCCAGGCAGTAGTGAGGACAAGGGTATGCAAATTTCTATAGACAAAAATCAAAAAATAAAGGAGTTGGTGCCTTTTTCAAAACAAAACCAATTTTATGTTCTCATTTCTTAGCCAGGCACAGACAGCCTTCACTAAATCAAGTCTCAAACAGTGTAGTAATCATAAAGCACAGACACAGGGTTAGTTTTTAATAGTGTGCCCCTATGTATCTTTTGTTTGTTTGTTTTAACAAACAAGCTGCCTCACAGTGACTGTAGAAGGCACAATTTAGAGTATCTTAGTATGTCTCAGCAGAAAACAACACCTGGACAGGAGTCAAGCTGTAACTAAGGGAAAAATCCTGCCCCTGGCCACCAGGCTGTGAATAACACCTGACTGCTGGGCAGCTGCTCTGCACTGATCCCAGCCCTCTGTGGGCTCCTTTTGGGAAAGCAGACAGGGCCAGGATTCAAAACAATAGTTCTGATGGGGCTTTATGGCTTTCCCAACACCTTGGTAGGAATTCTTTGAAATTGTGAAAGCTATTCTCTTTGCTGTTCCTAAAGGAAAAGTTCTGTCATCTTTTTGACTGCATGCTGAGATGGGTGTCTAATTTTACATTCATTAATTATTTCATTAAGTACAGGTTTCATTGAGTACATTTGAGGTCTCTCCATTTGATTAGACACTTGCCTTGGCATTTTTCTCAGTCAGATCTCCCCTGACCAGTCTCTAAAGTGGTGGCATTAAGTGGTGATTTTTCCCCAGCTGCCTGCAAAAATCCTCATCATTCTGTTGAGATATTTAGACTTGGCTTCAGATACTGGATTCCCTTTAAAGAAAATTTCATTTTATGCTTCTGTAATCCTTCAGTGTGTTACTGAATACAGCAAGACATGCATTCATGCATTCATAAAGTGATAATATTATAACGAATAAGTCCATCACTGGGGAAGGATGGGGTAGGATAAAAAAAACCAAAGCATTATCAACTTCTGGGTTTTTATATCCATTTTCACAAGTGATGATTACTTTCCAGATGAGTAAAGCTGTTTTTATTGGAAGGTTACATGCAAACCTCATTTTTCATCATAAATAAAAATAAATTTTTAAAATCTCTGGCCTTTATGTTTTCATAAAAGTGAGGCAGCTGTTCAGAAGACCCAGCATGGTTGCCTGTACAGCTGCCCCTGTGCATGAAAGGAAAAGCCACTGTGATGGGCATGTAGAGATATCACAAGGGGGAATGGCTTTAAATTGACAGAGTGTAGGTTCAGATTGGATGTTAGGAAAACGTTCTTTGCCGTGAGGGTGATGAGGCACGGTCACAGGTTGTCCAAAGAAGTTGTGGATGCCCCATCCCTGGAAGTGTTTAAGGGCAGGTTGAACAGAGCTCTGAGCAATCTGGTCTAGTGGAAAGTGCAGGGGCGGGGGCACTAGAACTGGATGATCTTTAGGATCCTTTCCAACCCAAACCATTCTATGGTTGTTTCATTCCATGATCTCCAGCATACCGGAGCTGTAATTTTGACAGTCCTTGCTTAAGGAAAGACATATGTTCAGCGAGGTAGAGGGCTATCAGGAACAAATCCTATATCTGAATATGCATCTAGGTGACTTACTAACTTTTCAAAGTTAATGTATTCTGGGAATTTTATTTTAAATTCTCAATGAAGATAAAATACTTACACTCTAAACAGGAAAAGCTGTTAATGGAATGTACTCCTGCTGTACCTCTCTATGTGTTTATCTAGCTAATTATGAAAGTATGGGAAAGTAGAAAAAGTCTTGGAAAAAAAGGGAAGAAAATAATCATAATGTTCAAAAGAAAACATTTTAATTTGCCTTTCTCAAGGGCAACTACTATAGTTGCAAATATCACTAAAGCTCCTTTTAAAAAATACAACAGAAGTGTTAATGAGCTGGTAGAAGGAGACTTCACCAGTTTGGAAGGGATGGTCTGACAGACAGTGTGGAAATATTCAACTTTGCCCAAGGAGTGCGTAGAAAATCTAATAAATCACACACTCCAGTTTGACAATGGTAACAAAAAATACAGGCTTAATATTTTGAATTACTTTCTTCTGCTTTACTTCTTGCACAAGGCCTAGCTGACTAAGGTAAGCAGACTGAGGACCAAGTACTACCTTTTTTGTTAATGGTTGAAATAGTCTCTCTGTTTCTTGAATAAATGTATAGGTTTTTTTAAGGCCAGCACCCATATTTTGAAGATCCAGATCTGAAATCACATTAATGAGGCACTCTTATTATGCAAAAGTGATGTGGCAAAGTAAGATTTCGTACAGTCATTTTTAAAAATTTCATTAAGGATACAAACCTCATATATTAGAAATCTCCAACTCCCTTGGTTTTGAATGAACTCCCAAGTTTGTTGAATTGAGTTACCTTTAAATAGTTAAACCAGAATAGAACCAATTTAACAACATAGAGAATCGTGCCTCGTCGTTTGAAAAGATCAGTGTAAATAGGAATAACCCTTCTTCTCCTTTCTTCCCTTAACCCAGCACTTTTCATTCCTTAATGAGATAGAATACATGTGTAGGACCTACTCGAAGGCTTTGCTTATCTTAGTCCTTCGGGGCTCCCGAAAGGAACTAAATCAAAGCTAATCAAACAAATTCTTACTAAATTTAACAAATAACTAGGAAGCCAGAATAATGGATGCAACCAATATGTGAACTTCAGATATAACTGTAAGACAATTATGGGAAAGAAAAGTAGGTCAGAAAAAATAAGGCAGGAAATGCTGTGTTTTTAATGCTGTATTTATTAGCTGTCTGGGTCAGCTACTTTATCTCTTTCTAATCATCTGTGTAAATAAGACTAGCAATGTCATATTCTTTCATTCCTGTGCTACACCGACAATTTTCATTGCTTAATGAGATCGAATGTTTCTGGGTTCTACATATGTATACTCATTCTCCTCAGCCCTCGGGGCGTCTTCCTTCCCATGATGAAAAAATTGTCCAAAAATAATAAACAGTTTGTAGTGAATTCAGCAAATAAGTAGGATATGCATGCAGCGCTTTACATTTTTTGTTATAATAAAATTATACTTGAAACATGCAATACAAATCTCTGCTTGAGGTGCAGAGTGTTACAAATCAGTGAACTTGTCGTTTACCCTGAAGTCTACAGTGTTGGCTGCTGTTGGATACAGAATATTGGATTTAATTAATGTTTCTTTATTAACACAGTGACAAATACTCTGTTACCTTAAACAGGAGTAGTCTTTTTATCAATATAAACAATTACTTATATTGATAAATGGTTCTGGTCATATTGATAAAAGATTACAGTGAAGACTTTTAAAATGGACAATATGAAGCAAAATATAACTGTACTCGCCTCTGCACTCTTCCTACTTCCATGAAAAGCAGTTTACACATAACTTTCTTATAACTTATTTTCTTGCCTTTCTCAAAGTAGTTATCTCACAGACAGAGCAGCTCCCTTGATTCCCAGTCCAAAGAATTGAAAAAACACAAAATATCATCCCAAACCAAGAATATTTTCAATACTCTGGTGTAACGTTCCCAGAACAAGTTAAGGTCAAAGCAATGCTTTATTTACTTGGGATGGAAGGGAAACAGAAGGCAAAATATTAAGACTCAGAGGCAGACTGAAATAACACAGAAACCAGTCAAATATCCAGGAGAAGTAAGATTGGGACCACTCAGAGGTGAATATTCCCTCATGGATAGGCATAATCCTTAGGAGAAAGTAGGTTGGAGCAAATTTACAAAGAACTCACTGTCTAAAAGACATGGATATCAGCATTATGGGGATGCTGATATTATCATGGGAATGTTGATTCTGGGAGTGAGGAAAGGAGCTCTTAATCTAGCAGATTAAACCAAATACCTTACAAATCACAGAAAATGTGAAAAAACAGATTAATCTTTTCAGTTGTAAAAATTAATTCCTGGAAAGTGCCTGTAACTTTCTCTGATACATTTGGGGCACTTTTGCCAGGAACAAATACTTCCTACCTTTGAATTACTCATTGTAACCTTCATACTGTTTCAGTTTTAGGTTTCTTAAACATTGTCATCAAAGGCTGATTGGTTAATTTGGTATCTGTCTGGAACACGAATGCCTTTTTGCTGTCCTTAGTCTACATTTTTTTTTTCAGTCATTTTTCATTCACATGGATTAGTTAAACACATAAAAAGAGAATGATGTATCTCTGATGATGTTAATTAAGTTAATACATATTTCATTATCACGTTTTATATGTACCTTTTAAACAGGTTTTACCCACTCACATGCTTAATGACTGTGAGTCTTAGATCTTGACCTAAATTCTCACTCTGGGTTTGCCTCCCTCTGCTTGGTTTATCAAGGTGATGTGGAATTCTGACATCTCCTTGTTTGATTGCTGTCAGTTTCAACTTTACAAGTCCATGTGTGATCTATTATCCTGCCCTGTGACTGCTTTCACCCCTCCTCTTTTTCTTCTGCCACTATCACTTCAATCATCACACTCTTGATCACTAAGATCCATAAATAACCCATTTATTCTCTTTAAGACTTCTTTCTTGGTGGATTTGTAGAGGTGCACTACTTCCAAACGTCTCTATTTTCCTCATTTGAAGTATTTCCAGAATGTGAATTTCATTATGTCTACTTTTAGGAAATCCTAAAGTCCTTAGTCACCTTAAGGAGTTTTTATTATCATTGAGACAAAAAGGTGCATGCAGAAATTCACTCACTTTTATCTTAAAATGTCTACTTTAGGTTTAGATTAATTAATCATGAATAACACTTACGGGGAGGATTAGTTGATCTGTTCAGGCTTGGAAATATCAAATTTCTAGATTGAGAGCATAAGACTTCTGTTTGAATTTTGCTCAGTAAATATCTGGCCAACTTTATCTACTACTACACTTCTACAAGACGTGATAGATATGTTTGTTCTGGGTTAGCAATATTGTTGATGTCCCACCTCAGTGCAAAAGTCTCTTTTCTGTCACCATGGGAGGATTTTTCTGCTGTTAGATTTCTTTCTACAATGGACCCTCTGATTTTGATTCCTTGACCATAGATGAGCCAGAATTATGTGTTGCCATGGCTGGGGTGATGATGTGAGTTCAGATATGTGGAAGACATAACTAGGTAATAATATCTTTCGTCCCCTGGGCTTACTCTGGACCTTTCATATCTGGGCAGTTATGATCTGTCAGAGCAGACTCTGTGAGGTTGACAGCAGGCAAATTGTTCTGCTATTTAGCACTAATAAATTAAAGCAAGATATAATGCATACTAATGTTAACATAACCTATTAAAATTATAGGCTTTTCTGGGAAGTTGGGTGGCCAGGGATGTGGAGAGAAAAGTAGCTGAAATATCTGACTCAAAGGTCACTGGCACAAAGTCCAGCTGGAGGCCAGTCCCCAGCTTTGTATCACAGGGCTCAATACAGATTCTAATACTGTTTAACACCTTCACTGATGACCTGGATGATGATGGGATCAAGTATGCTGCCATCAAGATTACAGAGGACATAGAGCTGGGAGGAGTGGTTGATGGACAATATGCTTGTACTGTTATCCAGAGGGACCTACTCATGCTGAAGGAACAGGCAGATGGGAATCTTATGCAGTTCAGCAGTCCTGCATGGGGAGAGGAAAAACCCCATGCACCCATACATGCTGTGGGCCCACAGACTGGAGAGCAGTTTTGCAGGATAGGGCCTGGGGGTCCTGGGGGGCAGCAGGCTGCCCATCAGCCAACAATGTCCAAGGAAAACAGATACATTAGGAGAAGTGCTGCCAGCAGATCAAAGGTAGCGAGTCTTCCCCTCCACTCAGTGCAGGTGAGACACATATGGAGTGACTGGGCCAGTCTGGAGCTTCCCTGTACAAGAGGGATAAGGACATACTATAGAGAATCTAGGAAAAGGCTACTGAGGCAGGGCACTGAAGCCTTTGTCATATGAGGAGAGGCTGAGAGTGCTAAGTCTGAGCAGCCTGGAGATAAGCTGGCTCAGGGGATCTTATCAATGTGTATGAACACATAACTTGAGGAAAAGAAGAAGACATAGCTAGACTTTAGTCAGTGGTACACAGTGACAGGGCAAGAGGCAATAATCATAAATCAAAACACATGAAATTCCTTCTGAACCCAAGAAAACACCTTTTTTTTTTTTTTTTTTTTTTTTTTTTCTTTCCAGGGTTATTGGTTTTCCTTATAATANTTTTTTTTTTTTTCCTGTGACAGTGCTCAAGCCTAGAGAGCTTGTATACTTTCCATATTTAAAGAAGTTGAAAACTTTTTTAGTCATGGTCCTGGGCAACCTGATCTTTGAATATACTGGATTAGATGATCTGCAGTGGTCTGTGTCAACCTCAACCATTCTGTCATTCTGCAAAATTGAAATAGGATTTATTAAGTATAATATATGCAATACCTCAGTTGCCATGAAGGAATAGGTCATAAATTATCAAATGTTAGTGGTATTTGGACATTTAATTTTTTGGTGCAATTCAGATAATTACAAACTTCCTGAAATGGTAGTGTTAGAGAAAATATCACAAATGGTTTGGGCAGGATGGTTTGTGCAATACCACTTAGAATACTTGTGTTATTTTAATTTTCTGTTACTTGATAAATCAACATACTTATTGATGCACATGCACTTTTGAATTGAGGCTCATATCTTGTCTTCTGCTAGAAGACAAATGGACATATGTGATTTATAGCTGTTATTATTGGTGTGGAAATAGATATTTTGAGTTGTGCATGTCTTATTCAGAACCTGTTACTGTGGAGAGACATAAGTGATAGTATGGAAAAAAAGTCTGTCAAATTTGTTTCTGAATTTTAACATTTTAACATTTTACTGAGTTTGCTTTTTATTTATAAGATTGGAACACAAAAGTTGGAATCATGGCATATACAAATGCATGGCTGCTACTGTTAACAAACACAGCCTAGGAAAGAGAAGACAGAGAGGAAACTTAGAGATTCCTTACAAGGATGGATGCTTCCTCACAAGGATTGAAGTGAGGAAGGAAGAAGAGGCTCTGTTTTCTTCTCTCTGGTGACCACGGACAGAATCCAAGAGAATGATCTGAAGTTGTGTCAGGGGGTTTAGGTTGGATATTAGAAAAAGGTTCTCCACTCAGAGAGTGGTTGGGCACTGGAAAAGGATCCCCAGGGAAGTGGTCAAAGCACCAACCTGACAGAGTTCAAGAAGCTCTTGAAAAATACTCTCACGCACATGGTGTGATTTTTGGGGTTGTTCTGCGACCAGGAGCTTTATGGTCCTTTTGGGTCCCTTCTAGCCCAGGATATTCTGTGATTCTGTCATCCTCAGCTGTGGCACAGGAATTTTTTATTCTCATGATGATTGTTATGTAAACACCTAAGATCATACCTAAGGATTGGATTTTGATCATAATCTTGAATTTATTATCTCCCACCCCATTTTTGCTTGTAGCATGGCTATAGATACAATATGAAAAAAGTCCTTTCTAGACGAATTCACACAGCCTGTTGCAAAATCATTCACATCTCTCATCACAGGTTTGATGTTTATAATTAATCATGAGCAAAAGAAAATATATGCTTAAGTGCAAGGTCACTTTGAAATTGGATCTATACATACTACTCGCCTTTGATTTAATGTCTCTGGCCCTGTGACCTTCACCTTCTCTCTGTATGATCTCTGACTACTTGCTTTGTTTCACAAATTAGATCCTGACTCCTTGACTGACTTTCTTCCTGTCCTTGGATAATGCCAGTGTTTGGTGCTACTGAGTACCATTATTCTGCAAATTAGTAGAAACAAGAATATCAGATGGATATAGCCTATGGTTTGCAGCTGAACATTTCGGATTCCGTCTGGGAGGGGGTTCATGAGCTTTGTCTTTTTTTGTACTCTTTTGGCCTAATTTATAAATCTTTATACATGTCCACAGTGTCTTTACCTGTGCAAGAAGGTGTGCTGGATTGTAGCACATAAAGTTATAAACAATTTAAGAGGATCTGTTGTTAGCCAAAAATTTTTATGTTATTTAGATGTGAAATGCAATTAAATTAAGACATATTTTGAATCTTAATATTTTGAATCTGAACTTTGAATCTTCAGTTCTCATTTTTTCTGATGGTGGGTGGTGAGATCAAATAGGATTTCACCTTCTCATGCATCAGATTGACCTCTTTTCTAATTAATGAGTGTGAGAATCTACAGAACTTGTGGCTCATGGGGACATTTCATTTATTGTTGTATATAAAAACATTTACAGCACTAAAGCATCATTCCAGATGAACTTAGGTGAATGTTTGCAGAAAAATTCTTCCTAAATGAGCAGACCAGAGCAATACAATTAAATCACATCTCCTTTTCAACACCCCTCTGCAGCCTCATACCTCATTGCATTTTAAAGACTTTGTGTTGCTCGACTTGATTGAGCACAGTACAGAGGCCACATTCATCCTGTGTACTTCACACACATAACCAAGACAATTAAGTCAGAAGACTGTTGTCTTTTGCTTTGTCAGTTGGGAACAGAGGCCGGCACTTCTAGAAGAAAATCCAGATCTTAGGTGTATTAAATCACACTCTGGCATGGCCTGTTCTCTTTATATAATAGAAATTAAGGTTAGGATGGTGAGGAAATGCCTGCTTCAGATTTACATGGATGCCACAAGAGCTGCATAGTTAATGTCTGTGGAGCTCATCCTCAGATCCTTTAAAAACTCCAGATGCTCTGTAGTTACAGATGTTGGGAACAGATGCATGCTGTCCATCAGTTATAGATTTTGGGAACAGATGTGCACTGTCCTTCAGTCAAGAATGTTGACTGCCAGGTGGAGTATCCCACACTGCCCTAATGGAGATAATGCATCATAATGTGACAGTAGCTAGCCATGAATGAACAGTTATGACAGCTGTTTATACCTTCTTATGGTATATTTTTTTTTTCTAATTCCTAGTTCAAAACTGCTTCATCTCATGAAGTCAATATATATAAAACCCCTCTAATATGTGATTGAAATTCTCACTTGTGGCACTTTATCATGATCTTTAATGGTTTTAGCTCTTAGGTCTTTCCTCTTGTTGAATTGCCTTCATATCTTCTACAGCTAGCTCAATTCTACATTAGCTACATTCAACATCTGCTTTAAATCTGTAACCTAGACAGGCAGTATTCTGGCTATCACAAGGGCTTCCTCTTGGCATATTTTGTTCACTGGGTGCTGTTCAGAAAGGTGTGGAGTTTTTTGGTTTTGTTTTGGTCTTGATTGTTTGTTTTACATATTGAGTCAAATATAGAAGTTGTATTGGTTGGGTTTATTTATTTATTTATTTATTATCTGAGAACAGTCTATGCTCCAAAATGCAGGAGGTCTGAATAGGTATTGAGAAAGACCTTCTTATCTTCTTTCTCCAATTCTTCTTTTTCTCTTTTTTTAAAAAAATGAGTGCAAGGTTTGAGATATGCTTTTAAAAGCTGTCATCCTGATGGAAGAAAATATTGGTGCTCTAGTAAGTAAGAGCAGAAAGAGTTATATATATATATTGCTTCTATTTACTGCAAAAGTCATCAGAGGTCAACATTTATCATACATGTAGGAACAAATTGTGTCATTTAAGGGTGTGTTTACACTCCTGGGTTCAGGTAAGTGCAAGAACCTTTGTTCATGCTCTGAGTTACAAGTAAAAAAGCCTTTGAACTCTGCTGGTTTGGCTGAATCAGTAAATCCTGTCTCTCCAAAGGACTTATTATACCAAGGTTATATGGCTTCCAAAATGAGGCTGAGGTAAGGCGGGTGACACGCGGTCATAAGCATCTCAGAGAGCAAAGTCCAGAGGTGCCACTAGTTACTGTCATATGCTGAATTTTTGGCACTACATACAGTAGTCTTGTAGTCCTTGTTCTTGATATGATAGCAAAATTTATGAAATAGTTATAGTGGAAAGAAGAAGGAAAGAAGGAAAGAAGGAAAGAAAGAAGGAAAAAAGAGAGAAAGGCAGAAAGAAAGAGAGAAAGAAAGAGAGAAAGAGAGAGAGAGAGAGAGGTAGGCAGGAAGGAAGGAAGGAAGGAAGGAAGGAAGGAAGGAAGGAAGGAAGGAAGGAAGGAATATTTAGAGGAATATTAGTATAGATTATTAAAGAGTTGTGCACATGAGGGGCATACATACCCTACATTTCAATCCTATAAATGATTTATATTTTTGTGAGTTAGAAACAACTCCATGAAGTCTGTCCAATAATCTACAGGCAACCTTTTCGTACTCACCTCAGAAGCAACTGCTGCTAGAGACTGGAAAAGACTGACTGGTTTAAATAAAGTGTCATTCTCATCTTTTATGGAAGGTTTTAAGAACAACTACTTTATTTCAATTTCAACTGTTGTAACAAAAGTGACAAATAATAAAACAAGACGTTAGTTCCCATAAAACCTTTTAACATTGCTAGCTTTCTCCTTGACAGTCAAACCTGTGTGGGAAAAGCCTCCACCAGGTAGCAGGTGCTCACTGAAGGACGTGGGTGCACAAAGCAGTGTGTGGTGCTGATACCTCCCTCAGTTAATTGGAAGGAATGCAAGCTGTTAAAGTTTTTGTAAACTGATTCTTTGACTTGGCATTTTTCCCTTCTTTCAATCATGCCAAATGATATTTAGTTAGATGGGGGCCCACAGACCTGATGACTCTGTCACCACATAATTTCCAAAGCATAGCATAAATAATATGTTTTTATTTGAGTTAGACACAAATAATTTATTTCTTGTTCATGGTTAAATGGCAGTTGGTGTTTTAATTTTGGCTATATGCAGTTAGTAGTATGGCCAGCATATTAGGCACAAAAATCAAAAGAAGTTTACCTTAACCATTTGTATAACTACAGTGTGGACCTTCTTAAAGAAAGAAAAGTAAGTGTTTCAAGGAAGAAAGAGAAACATTTAAAATGATGGATAACAGCAAACGCTTCCACCAGAAAGCACTGCCACAGCAGAGCATCAGAGGTTTCTTGTCTCATACCTCTTTCTCTGTGGCTCAGTGCTAAAGTCTCGTAAACTTTTTCTACTCTTATCACCTTTAAAGGAATGCAGCAAATGGATTAAAAAGGTAGCTCATGCTGCCATAGACCTCGATCCACTAAATTTTGAAAACTTAGGGTGTACTTCAGGGGTGGCCCAACCAAGGTCATAGAATCCTAAAGTTTCTTGACTTTTGATGCCCTGGCCTTAGTGGTGATTAAATGCATTGTTCAAACTGACTTCTGGTTATATCAGCTGGAGGTCATGTACACTAATTTTATCAGTTTTAGACTGATAAAATAGTCCTAAATATGAAGCTCAGAATTATTAGTTATTTATAAATGATTATGCAGAAGCACCTGTTAGATGAGTTTTCTTCATTGCATATCACCAAAGAAGAATTGAGATCTTCAATAGCTGAAAGTCTTCATTCACTCTGAAGGAAACCTGCACACTTATACTAACTTAAATGTCTGTTCTGAAGGTCTAAAAACTGAGTTATTTGAATGTCTTCCATTGTCCCTGGAAATATGTTTTTCACTAAAATTTGCATCCAGATTCCAAATACAGAAAATCTAGGTTGATTTTAGGTATCCACATGCTTCATGTTCAGTACAATTTTAATTGCTGGGACAAAAAATTGGTAAGGATTATAACTAAATGCTGTAAACTGAAACTTGGTGGAAAGATTGAGAGCTCTAAAAAGACAGGTGAAAACTCATTGCACTGTTTCCTTAAAAATTCTGTATTGTTTACTAATAAAAGGAATAATTTATCTTTATTACAATTTAAATAATAAAGTTATCCCTCTTATGTTCACCTAAGTCCTAAGCTGGAAGGTGAGGTTAAAGACTTAATTGAGTAGCTTATGAAAGCTTACACTAAAAAAAGAAAATCGTATGTAATTATTCATAAATATTTCTATTAATTACAGTACACCTGCAAGTTATGTATGCAGAGTTGTAAGATTTTTGTTGTTTTGCATTACTCAAAAAGAATTTGAATTTTGATTTGAATTTTCATCTCATAAATCCATTAAAAAGAAGGAAGGAATTGATGGAATCCCATAATCCATAAAGACCAAAATATATAGGGCAGTCAAGTACAAGTATCTGCCTCAGAGAACAACCTTCAGCAATATTTCATGGGGCTTCTAGTCACATTATATGCTCCCATTTGGCATGAACAACTGAAAACTAGTGGCAGGTCACAGCTAAATAACTTATGGACATGCTTGTCAGTGTGGTTCATTTCAGAAAATTAATGGACGAAGACTGATGATAAGAGAGAGTCATTAGATCACATACTCCCAACTGGCACTTCAGTTTTCAACTTTTGGTGTGTTTTCAGTAAGAACATCAGTTTTTCAAAACATCTTTGATGCTGGATGATAAAATATGTATTCATGGAAGTAGATTTTTAAGTTAGTCCTTAGTCTATATATTTAATGTATTAAAGCAGGTGATTTCAAGAGAGCTGTTAATCCATCAATTTACAAATAATTATTGTGTCAAGAAACTCAACATAAAAATACACTGAGGAAGGCAGATTATGAAGAAACAGTTAAAAATAAGAGAGTGAGTACCATTGGCCAGACGCTTATTACTAGAGGATGCAATATCTGTCTGCAAGCAATTGAATTGTGTAAACACCTAAGACGCACAGGATTTGCTTAGAGAGGTCCAAGAGAACACAACTAGAAACAACTGAATGAAAATGAACCCAGAAAAATTCAGGCTTTACAGTAATAAAACTTCCTGTGAGGTCTATTAGTCCCTAGTAATCTCCCTGAGGAAGAATTGGGAGCCCACCACGTGAATAATTTAATACTGTACCGGATAAAGCACTTGAGAATATCCTGTAGGAAACAATCACGTACTGATGGATGAACTACATGCCTACATTGCGTGGAGTTCTCATGGATTTGAGGGCCAGGCTGCTCAGTATATAAGAGTACTATAGTCTGGAAGGCTGTATCAACTTTCCACACTGTAACAAAAGATTCTCTGCATCTCAACATGCACTCACCTGTTGTTTTCCCTTCCAGTGTAGTCCACAGAAGGAGAAATGTTATCCTCAAAATTACTGTCTTTTTTATTTTTTTTAATCTCTTGATGCCTACAATCTTAGATTGGTAAAATATAATGTGGTATCAGGTTATTCATGTTGTTAATATTTTAGTTAATATTGAGTTTTACACCAACTCAAAAAACTGATCCTACAAAATTCAGTAACATTCAGGAAAAGCTGTGCTTGAAGGACGTTTTAAAAATTTTTGGTAAAGTTCCAAGTTATGTCCTGGACTTTCTAGGGCAAATTACTGATATTTTTAATATTGTCTGCTCTATCGTTCTATTATGAAAATTTCCGTTTTGCACCATGGGATTTATATTTATCCTTGTACTAAAAAGATGTTAAATAAGTGTGGCTTCCACCAATTGTTTTCCATAGGCCATCCGTATCTTTAAAATTATTTTAATTGCTGATGTCTATTAACAAAGATGTGTTTGGTCATGGTCTAATTTAAACTATAAACACACTTCTAAAATTCAGTCCTAGTCAGTTTTTTAGCAGAACTAAAAGTGCAGTGTATCCTACTTTCAAATACAGAGTTTCAGTAAAACAATATTGCAATGTCAGAGTAGCAGGAATTTTTGGCCTGCCACAGGGTTCTGCATTTTCTAGACTAACATGACCACTGGGGATCACATCAAGGATGTGTTCAGTGTCTTTTGCTGCAGCAGTCCCAGGTTGAAAATATATGATTTTATGTAGACTCAGGGAATGGTGACTGCTATGACTGGCAGGCCAGGCCTTACAAATAAAACAAGCAAACTTAAGGACCACAAAAGCACATTTGCAATTCTAGTTTTGGAATAATTTTGGGAAGCAGTTTAATCACAATAAGAAATATGTCTTTCACCTTGTAAAAGAAATAGCTAAAAATATTGATAGCAGAGGGTACATCCAAAACCCCCAATGCAATTTCGTTCTTTGGTATAGTATTATCTGTGAGGAGATTGACCTACATCCTTTTCAGTTATTGAAGAAGATTCTTTCATGTTTATATGGGCTGTTTTCTCTGGGTGTACATTGCAAATGGAAGTAACAGAGATTGCAAAAAAATAGACAATGGGTTGCTTTATAACATATGACATGGGCAGATAAGGGCTCCATCCCGTTCACATGTAACTAGCTGGGAAGAGAAATATATCACTCCAGATTTCTCCTCCTTTCTCCTTCTTTCCAGCAGCTTTTCTTGATGAGTGTGATGGCATACAATCTGGAATATCCCTTTGGTCAGCTGGGGTCAGTTGTCCTGACTGTGTCCCTTCCCCAGTCCTTGTGCACCCCCAGCCTCCTCACTATCAGGGAAGGTCGACAAGTCACGAAGGCCTTGATGCTGTGTGAGCAATGCTCAATGACAGCTGAAACATCCCTGTCTTAACAGCACTGTTTTCAATACAAATCCAAAAAAAAAGCATGATATAAGCTTCCATGAAGAAAATGAACTCTGTCCAAGTCAAAATAGTACATCATTGTGTTAAATACTTTAACAGTTATGAAGTGATGTTACAGTAAGGGTAGCTATAGCAAGAGAAAACGTCTTTCTCATACTCTACAAGAATTACAGGAGTTAATCCTTCCAGAAAATACTCTACTAGGATCATGCTTAATTTTTTTAATGCTCTTCTTGTCTTATAGATTTGTAGTATTTTTGGTTAGAATTTATTTTTTGTAGCATGTTTGGAATATTTAGTAAAACATGACAAATTTTCTCCAAGCAGGGGGATTTCTCTGTTTTTACCAGAGCTTGGCAAAACCAGTAAATTTCAGCACATTCCATCAAGTAATTACAAATTTGGAAGTTCAATGATATTTTCACTTATGTTGTTTAATTTTTTTATTTTATGCAAAATAGAGCACAAGTTTGAATGATAGGGACAAAACTGAAACTGCTTATGTTTTAAAAAACTTCCTATTTTTTTACAGAAGCTTTTCTTGGATTTATTTTCTTGGAAGATTAAAAGAGTTTTAGAAACTGAGATAGGCATTTCTTTGCCCTAGTTTTTTAAGTGTCCTCTAATGGTTACAGATCTACTTGTAAAACTCCTTCCTGATATGGGAGGAAAAGTCTATTTCTATGAGCAAGACTTTGCAGGGTCAAGGCTTATAGTTATAGAGGAATACTCAGGCAGAACTAAATAACAAAGAATAAAGTGAAAAACACCAGTAAATTAAAATAAAGCTGGAATACACTCAATTAGCTAAATTACTATTGATATCTGTCATTATAAAGTACCCAGGGCTGTATAATTTTCTTCTAATCCCCTAAATGTGCAACTGAGCAAGTGAGAGGACATATATTCTTACAACCCCCAGTGGAGACATTGAGATTATGCATGCTCTCACTAATTTAAAGAGGGACTTTCACACTGGGATACATTTTAAAAAGAGAACATTTAAATAAAAAGCAATTTAGTCTGCCTGTAATTGTGTTCCCCTTGCTGTTATTGCTAATTATTGAAGATATTTGTGCTTGAATGTGTGAACTTCTTTTTTTTTTGTCCTTTTTTTTAATTTTGAACAACTCTGTTTCTTTCACTCAACCCTGCTGAAATCACAGGGTCAAAGTCTTTCTTTCATGTTTTAGTTTACCAGTGGCAGCGTGGTGGGGTGACCTTGTCTGGACATCAGCTGCCCACAAAATCCACTCTATCATTCCCCTCCTCAGCTGTACAGGGAAGAGATAATATAATGAAAGGCTTATGGGTCAAGATAAGGACAGGGAGAAATCACTCACTAGTTACTGTCATGGTAAAAACAGACTTGGCTTGGAGAAAATTAATTTATTTTGTTATCAATCAAATCAGAGTAGGGTGATGAAAAATAACCCCAAATCTTAAAACACCTTCTCCCACCCCTCTCTTCTTCCTAGACTCAGCTTCACCCACAAATTGTCTGCCTTCTCCCCTTAATGGTGCAGAGGGATGGGGAATGGCTGCTGTGATCTCTCATGGTCTGAGAATCAGTGAATCCTTTCTCTCTCTGTTTACCCCCTCATAAAGGCTGGATTCTTTGTAGATGTTCCTTTATTAACTCGAGCTGCATACATGCTATTGGACTCAACAGAGAGGTGATTACTTTTAATGCACAGTTAGCTAATTATCCATTGACCATTTCTGGCATTAGAACAGTCTGGTGTGAACTTTGACCTCACCACAGTGGAACTGAAAAGTGATGAGAAATACATTAAAAATAATTAGACTTAGGAACACTCATCCTTATTTCATTCTATAATTTGTGCCTGATAAAAAATACTATCCCTTTTCTCCATACAGACCAGAACAGCAAAAGAAAGACCTTGTGATGAATGTAGCCCTGCGATAAGAATGTGGGTTTGTTAACATTCTCATCCAGACCATACACAGGCTTTTTTAGGTTTTTTTTTAATTATAATGTGAAGTGTGAATTTTGAGCATGGTGGGCAACTGGTGACTCCTCAGCAATTCAAGAAGAATTCCCATGCTGGGGATTCATCACATAGCTATCAACAGAGAGGTCTTGGCTCAAAGTTAAAAGCTTCTGTGGGAGAGTGTGGGGTCCTCAGAATTATCAGGTCAAAGTTACCAGGTTACCCTTGTCCCTTGGCACGTGCCAGTCTGGTAATAGAAGAGTCTGCAATTCTTTGATTGTGAATTACTAACAGAGTTCCCTTGCTATTCTGAAATGTGGGACAGATCTTGTATTTTTCCAGACATATGAGGGTTTTCAAATGTGGTTAATAGGATCAGAGAGCCTGGCTGTCCTCCAAATTAATATATCTGACGGCTGAATTTCAGAAAGCATATTTTTAATAAAATATCCAAATATTTTCTAACTGAGCTGCCACATATAGCAGTATGCTAGCATGCTTTTAAAGACACAGGCACTCCACTTCTCAGGAAATTAAGTTGCCTTTTAATAAATTCAATTTTTTATCCTGATATATTATATACACAAATGTTGCACATCTGAACATTTTCTCAATACATTTTTGCTAAAAATAATAATTCAGTAAATCACCACATTTAAGTAAAGACACGTCATCTGGCTTTAGTTTTCTGCACCATTAGCCTCAGATCTGGCCCTTAGATTATTTCTTAATACCGCAGCTATTTTATGCTTCTGGTTATGTGGCTTAGCAATTACATGAACAAGGTAAATAAACAAGAATTAGAGAATGTGAAATGAAAAAAAATATGTGGTAGTAGATTAGAAATGGTCTGAAAACATTGGTTTTAGTACAAATCAGGAGTAAACTAGACAATTTCTTGCTATATTTAGAAGTTCAGACCAGATATGATAGATATAGATACATTTTGATGATAATTTTCTGGCACTGAGGCTAACTGGCAAGGAACAGCCAGTATTTGCACTAAACTCCTGTAGCCTCCAAGACAGAACAACTGCATCCAAACTACCTATTGGGAATGGTCTAGCTTTGGAATGGTTAGCTTGTGCCTAACTCCCAAACTATGCCTGGGAATTATTTGAAAGAGCTCTGATTGGTACAAGCCAAAACTGTGCTAGCAACTGTTGTAACAGTTTAGCAGACAATGTAGCTCCAGTTTGGGAATATTTCCTGGCTCTGCTTGGTTTCAAACCACTGACATAGTCTACAGATGCTGAAAACATAAATAATTTTAAAAAGTGATTCAACAAATAGTAGTAAATACAAAGATATAAATAAAGTAAGGAGTATAAATTATCTACAAATCCAAGAAGGATTTCTTTTTAAGGCACAAAGAGAGGAAGACTAGGAGGATATCATTAAATGCTTACTTTAGTCTTACATTTGTCCCTGGGGGTCATTTCTTGGCTGCTCTCGAGACCAGAATACTAGGGTGCATTAAAAGGGGCAAATTTTTCGTGTTTTGTTCACCAAGTGCAGTGGCAGACGCAAATAGTGGAGAGCGATTGAACTGAAGGTGGTTCCGTGAAAGGGGACTTTCTCAATATCAGGGCATATATTAGGCAAGAGGACAACATGAAGTTTAACTTTGAAAAAAGCAATCTATCCTAGACTCCTGGGAAATTCTGCTTGTGGTTGATTTATTGCATTTAGCACATAAGATTGTGGAGCCAGGCAGATGTTGCAACAAAATGCTGGGAAAATGAATTGTACCTATGCTATATAGGAACAGAGCAGGAGACAAGATGTAGTAGGTGGTGTATGAGAGGGAATTAAAGGTTCATGGCAAATCTATGCCTGGAGCTCTAGAAAAGCAATTATAGAGGTGAGCTGCTCACTTCCCCTTACAGATGAACTACTACAGCACATAACCTTGCCACTCTAATACTTTAAGGAGCAGCTGTATGGAAAATATGAGATAACAAGAATATCTGGTGACTAAAGATATACAAAATATACCTAGTTTTTCAAAATACTGACATTTAACACTCAGTCAGTCCTGTGAAAATGTAAAAACATTTGAAAGTACACTTTTGGAAAGTCCCTCTGACTTTGTACTCACATATATATTTATGTGTGTATATATATATGTATATATGTATGTATATAGCTACCTATCTTTCTCTCTAAAATTTGCAGACAAAACCTAAAAAAATAATTGATGTAGTATAATGTGTTATGAAAAGATGGGATATGGTGCATCCCTTGGAACTGTGAAGACAACTCCAGATAGCATTATTAAATAAAATAGTTAACCTTTATATTTTAAGGTAAATGTCACAGTTTTTTGTGTTAGATATGTATTTGCTTTTAGATAGAAGACAGTTTATTTTCTTATTGATATTCTTTTCTATATTTAACCATTTAGTTTTCTGATGAAAGAAAGTATCCTTGTTCTGCAGCTGCAAGTGCATTTGTATTTTTGTGTAAAAGACACTGCGTGTAAAGAACCCCATCTTAGTGAGGGATTAAAACTGCAGATGAGTGTGTGCCACAGGCCTGATTCCTCTTTGTCACTGCTCTAACACCCTTAAATTCAGTACAGCTCCACTAACTCCAAATCTGTGCATTTTTACTAGAACTAGTCTCTCAAATAAAAATTGTGCCACTTTATTATTATTGTACTTTCAAAGGTACTTTATTAGCTTCCTTGATAAACAGGGAATGTATTCACTGTTGATAAAATGGAGAAGAACAGTGACATTCAGCAGAAACAGACTTGTCAAGTGCAAACATTTTGCAAATTGCACATTTATCTCTTGTGTTACATCCTGCATATCCAGCTTTATACCACACAGGACTTAGGTTTGCTGTTCCAGATGTATCTCCCTTCAAAAATGACTGTAAATTATTGCTATGTTTACCTGTACTTTTTAAACTGACAGGTATGAACAGTTACTAAGTTGTTGCTCAGGGTGTGACAAGTGTTACTAATCAACAAGAGGAAAAAAAATCCATTGCTTTTAGATGGATCGATACTAGCCTTCATCCCAATTGCATGATCTTGGATGTTGCAAGAATGCATCTGTAACCATTTGCAAGGGGGACATTGCACATTTATTAAATCTGAGACAGCATCACTGCAATCAACTAAAACCCGAGATCCAATGAACACTTGAAACTGTAATTTCCAAATATCTTTCTTTTCTTAATTGAGTTTTTTTCCACTGACAGACGAATGCACCCTCAGCTGAATTTGAATAGGGCTGCTGCAATAATCAGTGATTCCACTCCAATGAAGAAACCTGCAGCCTGGCTCTCTGCATGGTTATGTCTAAGAATGTCTCTCAGACAGACCCGACTCCTACTTTTCCTAATTAAAAGTGGTAATAACTGTTTTATTGGATCTAAATTACACTTTTATATGACAAACTTAATTTAAAGTGTGACCTATCAACTTAATGACATTTTGAGGCTGGGCACAACTATACATAAATTAGAAGAGAGTGAGATGCTGCTTTGCAATAAAGAGGTAAAGTGAAGAGGGAAAAAAGCTCCAAAATACTAATGAAGGATAAAAGCACATCAAAACATTGTAGCTAACGAGGTTTGCAGTCTGGAATGGAATCAGAGCTAACTCTGCGGAATATTGCTTACCAGTCTAGTGGCTAAAATAAAACATATGTAACTTTGAAGTTTCTTATAGGTGTAATTTGATTTCTGCAATATAAATACAGGCAGTTTTAGACTTGAATTTACAAATAATGAATGAAAATCTTCCCTTAGTTTTAGATTTCCAGCAAGAAAGGTATCTCCCATTTTCATGTGCTTTTCATCCACAAATCTTCGAGCACTTTTAAATAGGTAGCTGAGTACCCTCCTCCACGTTGTCCAGATGAGGGAGCTACTGAAATTGTATGAAATCTTGATGAATATTTGGAGTGACACAGAAGAACCTGATAATGTTACATCCAAAGAGGGATTGAGATAATTTGTAGGGAGTGGCATCCATCACATCTACTCAAAAGCAGAGGTCAGGGATATTGCCTTTAAGAGTTAAACCTGTGGTAAGGATTCTGCTAGATTATTTCTGCAGAAGTTGTTATTTCTCCAGCTACACATCGATACTGTATCATGATTAGTGAATCTCTGAAGATTTTCACAGAATTACAGGACAGCTGAGGTTAGAAGGCACCTGTGGAAACCATCCAGTCCAATCCTTCTGCTCAAGCGGGGTCACCCAGGGCAGGCTGTGCAGAACCATTTCCAGTAGGGTTTGGAATGTCTCCAAGAAGATTCCACAACCTCTCTGACAGTGCTCAGTCACTCTCACAGTAAAAGGGCATTTTCTTCTGTTCAGATGGAATATTTCAGTTTGTGCTCATGGCCTCCTGTCCTGAAGGAATGACCTTTAATGGCCTTTTAACAGTACAGTGAAAACAGATTGATGCAGTGTATGTATCTCCCTGGGAAGACTAAACTGTCTATTGTTTCTGTCAATGACAAATTTACTGAATTTTTCAGGGAGGTTGAAACCATACAGTCATGAATAGTAGCTGAGGGAAAGTATTCCAAAAGGTCAGGAGAGAAGGACTAAGTTTCATATCACCTAATTCTTGCCATAAATTTTGAGCTTATGTGGGAACAACTTGTAAGTTCAAACAAGCAAAAGAATTGTATTCCTGCTATGATCTGAGAGTAGTAATCAGGCTATTTAGAAAACAGAAAGGAGGCAACTCACTTTAGTGACACTCAGAGCTTTGCAACCCCTGTCTCGTACAGACCTTGAAGTCCTTTTCTTCTTTAATCAGAACTTGTGTTCTCAGTCAATCATTATAAAAACAGTAAGCAAAAAAGGAAAAAAAAAAAAAAAAGAGGAATTATATGGTTTGTTTATGGTGTCCACTATACAACTGTCTTGTTCATCTGGAATATATTCTTCTGAAAATTGGAAAATAGTTTTTGTTACTCTTTTTAGCTTGGGGTGCACATAAGCACACACATTCCCATTCATATAATATACAGGGAACTATCTCTCAGAAAAAGAATTTCTTTCCTCAGTATTATCACACATTGAACTCCTGGCAACCAGCTTAGCTTATCTGGAGGGTAGAGTTGCAAACTCTGGAA
>VWYP01008534.1:107966-168814 GCA_013400435.1 Pycnonotus jocosus | reverse complement strand
TTTTTTTGTCTTTGAAAGCTTTGAAGACAAGGAAATAGAAAATAAATATGCATCTTTTTCTCTTTCTTTGTATCCTTCTTGTTGATATGTTTGCATGTGTAGTTAGAAAGGAGCCAGAAGAAAAAGACTGAGGTAATGTGGATAATATCACACTTTAGTACACTTTAAGGAGGGAAAAGCTGGGATTTGGTATAAACAGATACTTAGGCTCCTTCTTCCCATACATAGTCCTTGGCAATAGCTGCAATATTGTGGAAACATAGCTTCTACTTTTTTTGGTGTCTGGAATCAGCCCAAAATTAATGAGTGGTGACTGACCACTCAGTGGCCAGTAATGATGACAGACTGAAATTCCAGTTCCTTACAGAGAAGCTATTTAATTTTAATGCACTTAGTTAAGTAAGAGGAATCCCTTGCAGACCATTTATAACCTATGGATTTGCAGCAAGAGTCCAGTGGATTAGTGTTTCCCAGCTTATTGGTACATCCAGTTTGTAAGCATCTTTGTCTATTCAGGCAGCTCTGTTGGAGGGAGGCATTTTACTCCATTCTTGGCTTATCAAGGGGGCAAATCCTACATCTCTAGAGTGTGCATGTGTGTACATAGTCCTATTGACTTCATATATATGAATATGTATAATGCCAAGTTACTTTTTTTTTTTTTAAATTCCAGACTAATTTCTACAAAATGGCTGTGAATGACTAGGAATTACTTTATAAATATATTTGTGTGTGTGTGCATATAGATATAATTATATTTCCTGGGTATTTGATGATTTGATGGTGCTAATAGGTACGTGGTAGGGTTGATCAGAACAACGAACATTAGTTTCCAGTAGAAACCATAATTCCTATTTACCTTTGTAAATCTGTGTTGCGGAGCCTTACAAAAATTCATTGTCATGTGTTCTTTGTTCCTTCACTCTCTAGAGCAGCAATATGAAGATTTCTACCATGAATAAAATTTTCAGCATGATTTCAACATTTGCTCTGGAGTTTCAAACAATGGTTTGCTACCATAGACAGATTTGGTTGTTTTGACAATCACTTCACACTTGTCCATTTTAAAGTACAGCCTTGGCATTGCTATTTTTCTGCAGGCTGGGAAAAATGCAGTCAGAATACCACAATGCATTCATTATGCTTCAGTAGTTCTAACATCTTTCTTTATGCTTTCCTTCTCCTTAATATCTGAGTTCTTCCAAAGAAACCCTCAGACAATGGTTGGATCAACAGTTACTTCAGTAGCTGGAAAAGCCTGCATTAACTGGATTTATTGAATATCAAGAAACAGTATTCACCCTGAGATGAGGACATAAATCCATGAAAGTAGTCATATTTTCCTACATTTTTGTGGGAATAGTGCTGCTATGAGTTAGAATTATAGAAAATAGAGGGTTTTATTTATTTTTGAGGTTTTTACAGAGCCTTGTACACAAGGGATAAAGTTGTTGGGGCCATGAAGGTGAAAACAACTAGTTATAAATGGACAGGTAAATAATTCCAGTGACAGGTTATGAAAGATCCTAATGCCTGTCTAAAATAGACTTATGAAAGGTATTGAAAACTGTTCACAAATCTTGTGTAGGACAGTATACATGTGTAAGGTGTGGTTGTCATCCATAAAAGGGTTACAACTTTTCCTTCTGGTACTTTTTCAGGACTTGGAAGAAATCCTCCCTGAGGAGTCACACCTGGAAGGGGATCACGTGGAAAGCTGCCTTTTCCTTGACCTACATCTTCTAGCAGGATTTCAGAGGAATGATTTTTTTAAAAAAGGCTGGGTTTTTTCCCAGTGCAGAAGAGGTTGTAATAGTAAGTAGGATTTATGATTTACATAATCATAGATTTACAGAATCATTTAGTTTGGAAAGGACCAACCGAGTCATTCTGCATTCACTCTTGCTCCAAACAAGGTAGCAGGTTGAACCAGGCATGGTTGATCAGGGCCCATTCTGGTTGAGGGTTTTTTTTGTCTGGGGAAAGTGTTCCTACAACCAGCCTTTCCAAGCAGCAGTTCCAGTGTTTGATCACCCTCACAGTGATGGTTTTCTTTCCCCACTTTTATCTGTTCAAATGATCAACATGTATATACCAAATGTATACATGTATATATGTGTTTCTGTGGTGCATGTGTTTGTGCACAAAGGAGTAGAAAATTATAAATAATATTTAATTCTTGTTCTGTCTACTCACAGACAGCAGCATAATCACAGTCACAAAAGCAGAAGTGTAAAGTTTCATACTTTCCTTATAGTACAAGGCAATTGCCTTTATAAAATGACATCTGAAATTCTGCAAAAAGCTGTTTCTACATTAAGATTGGGGCTCAGTATTCAGGTAGTGCATTTGACCTTCATCCTGAGAAACTATGTGTGTGCAATTTAAGGGCTTCTTTCAGGAATTTAAAAAGTAATTTCCCCCTAATTTGTGTTCATTTAAAATTGCTGGAATTGAGGTGAACCTTCATACAAATCAAGATCAGTGTGAATTTTCATGTTGTCTTTGGTGGTGTCCTTTGCAAACAGAAGATACAGACTGACTGCAGCTAAACAGTTATATAATGGTATTAAAAACATTTTTAAGTATTCTCTTCAGACAACCAAATACCCACAGGAAGCTGAAAGTGGCTTCTAATGTGCTCTTCAATCCTCTAAGGTACAAAAAACCCAAACCAAACCAAAAAAAACCCAAAAAACAACCCTGAAACAAAAACCCAACAAAATCATATATGAATGCAAGTTATTGTAAAAGGAGAGTCTTGTAATTTCACTGTGGCATTTAAAATGCTTTAGAATAAGTGAAGTTACAACCTTGGAATGTATTGCAGGTTAAATTATTTGATTATTGTATAGAGTCAGTATGACTGTACATATATTCCTGTGTCTGTGGTTTACTTCAGAAGTCCTTTCCAATTCAAAACATTGTAAGATGCTGTTAGACCACAACATACCTACAGCAATATTCTTCAAAATAGGCTTCCACAAGTCCTAAGAACCCTTTTGCAACATGATGAAGTTACCTGGTGTTTATGAGGTGTTTAAACAACTTGCTTCCAATCTCTACCTCAGTTTCAAATGCCTGCCAGTCCTTTTTGAGAGTCATGAGAGTTTGTTAAAGCTTGCAACAAGTTACTTCTAGCTAAAATGTCAGTGGTTAGTGTATAACTGTGTTAGAATAACTTATAGCCAGCTTGAAGAAATTTATGGCTTCTTTGTGAGGGGGTGTTATAGAATCTTATTATGCAAATTTGTTAAACCATATTTCACTTGAAAGCTGTTTCCTCCTCTCATGACCAGCAGACTGAGCTAGAGACAGGGTACACCCCTTCCTGACACACTTGAACGTGACAGTCATATTGAATATTCACAGATTTTTTTTTTTTTAGTGTGCTCTTAATTTCCACAAAGAAATGAAGTATTAAATACAAGAAGTACAACATGTGGATAAAGAAAACATTTGACTGTGTATGATACAAAAATGGGACCTTTAGTATATCTCATTATATTGGATCTTTTTCACTTGTCAATTTTTCTTTTTACCTTCACTTGATTATTTAAGAGTTTATGCTTGCCATAACTCATCTGTAATATTTAATTGATTCCTCCAGTTGTCTCTTACTCTGTGGGCATTCTAATCAATTAAGAATCTTCACTGAACTGCAGCCTCCTATTTTCCCTCCTCCATCTTTCATCTATTAAGTCTCTTGAGTGTGTCTGCATGCCTACTTTTGTTTATGTATGGATGTGCTTGTTTGTCCTCTGAACTTAAATCAGGTTCTTTCATTTCCTTTATCTTAACATTGCTTATCACCACCTGAATTTCTTCAAGATCCTGTATTCTGAGGAGTTTGCTTTAATTTCCAGCTAACCAAAAAGCTGCTGGCACAGCATCCAACAGCAAAATAAACAGTATTTCTGCAGTGTTTATCAGGCAATCTTGTGATATTATTGCATCGATATATCTATAATGATTCAGTGTCATAACCAATGTTATCATCAGGAAGCAAGCACCTAAATAATCCTCTACTATCCCATAAAGCCTTTCAATGTATTTAATACTTTCTACATCTCTAAAATGCAACTGGTTAGCTAAACTTCACAGGTTTTCTTCCTTTTTTGCAGATTGCTGTTTCTTTTTCTCATCCCATCCCAAAAGTACTTGAGAAACTAGCTGTTGATTTAATCTCTGTGTGCTCCAGAGCTGCAAATTTCTAATTGTTAATGCCTTTACTGTGGGATTATTGTCTTTGACATCTGGCATGCTGAATATATAAACTTGAGGAGTCAGATTCCCAGAAGTGCCTCACCTCTGGCCCGTGCATTTGAAAAATGTTGCACTTCAATTATTATGAACCAGAATAAATTCCATTAATATGGTCATCTTTTTATAACCAAGGAAGAGAAACAGACTTTGAGGATTAAGTAATTTGATGTTCTGCTGTGAGGTAGTACAGTTTGTCTACCATAAATTGTCACTGGCATTTTTGCTTGCAGTAAGGTGATAGATGTTGGGATTTTGCAATTTATGAACCACAAATAAAGGGGCAGTTTGCTTTACTGTTTTTTCAAAGGGAACATGCAATTGCCAGATCATACCAGAAAGCAGGTTACACTCTTCAAAAAATAAAGGGCTCATGATGTTTCCTTCCCCTTTTAGAACCTGGAGTCACAGGAGAGGCTCTACTTCTGGAAACACAAGGGCTTCCTAAGGCTCCTGAAGGGACAACATTTTTATGTAACCTGTACTGCTCTATATTTTTCTGTATTTTATTCTTGCACACCTGTAGTCAGGAATTCTCCAAGATGAAAGTATCTGAGGAGATTTAACTAGTTAACTTGAACTGGAATTTGCATTAGATCAAAGTCTAGGCCTTCTTCACCACCACTACATATATATCTACTTTCTCTTCCATAGGATCCCTAGAGAAACCTTAAAAAGTATTGTAATACCAAGCTGCTGGCTCAGGCTTTTTTTCTCTTCCAGGGATGGCATTAAAATCCTTTCCTCTGGGGATTTTTTGCTACTGTTAGCAATAAGAAAATTTATCTGATACTCTCTTTTTTTCTTCCTTTTCTTTATAATTGCTAAGCTGGTAAGCAATGATTCTTTTCTTCTTTTCCTCTGAGTTATTTTTTTCTCTATTCATTCTTTTGATAAAGTAGTAGAGAACTCATGGGAGACAAGAAAAGACCTAAAAGACTTAAATTATTTGAGTGGAAAATATGCTTGTTTTTTATTACTTCAGCATCTCAAGGAAAATGTATTTATTTTACTTTTATGGAAGATAGCACAACACTTACTGGATTAGGATACTTTTCAGTGAAGCACACTCGTGTCATTAATTGAATGCAAATCAAATTTATTTTGCAAAAGCAGATAAAATGCTCATTTAGAATTTAGGCATTTATACAATATAGTTTTCCATCAAATATAACACACTGCACAATCCAAGCTCCCAGCACATATGCAGACAACTCAGAGCAGACTTTGGCTGTGCATGGCTTCAGTGGGCAGTTATAATAATCCTAAACTCTGTGCTTATGGACAGTTTTAGGCCTTCTCCATTTCTAGAGACTGGGGATGATGAAAGAGACTTCATGACAGCTGCATATTTCCTGAGATTCCTCCTATATGAAAGCACAATGTTTGGTATGTGCTAGTTGTTAGAGTCTTTTGGTGCCAACTCAGCCCTTGATACAGCCCAAAATCTAGTCCCATGTTTATTTAATCTTTCAGTGTTTGCTTTGTGCTTCAACTGGCTTCAGAAGCATAAGAACAAAGCAGTCACTCACATGTAAAGAGCACACATATGCCCATGCAGCTGGGTGTGTATCGGGTCTACTCTCCTGCTGACTTAAAGCCAGGATCAAAAACCAAAAGCAAACCCCAAAAAACTCACCTAGGGCACTTGAACATTTCAACACTTTCTGCCTAGAAACAAGCCAGAGATAAGACATCTGATCTTGAGACATGTACAATGAATTTTTAAAGCAAAGAATGTCGCCCCTGGTTTTAAATGTTTTACTTTGCCTTCTAATGTTTTCAGTATGCCTTCTGATGTTTATAGAACTCAGAGCTGAGTTCTCACACTTTCTCTTGTAAACAATGAGATGTTTGCATTCTTCTCCTCCAGGAGGAGCTTCTTGAGTGATGATGATATTCGCCAAAGAGATTGAAGAGGTGGTGACACCTTTGACCAATCTCTTGTGATTCTGTGCAGTTGTATATATTGGAGTCAGAAATTTGAAATAAAGAAGAAAAGAGAACAGAGAACATCCCCTGCTGACCTCGAGCCTTGCCCTGCCTCGTCCTTTCGTGTCCTATTGTGACAAAAGAACAATTCACTGTGTGTGTTAAAGTTAGCCAGCCAATGGCAAACTGGCCATCCAGAATAATTCCACAGGCAGCAAACAGACCACCATTTCCAAGAGTGCTGCATACCCAACCAAAATGATGGCAGGAATAATTGTCCCATGAAGGCACCTGTCTCTTTCATTAACATTAGAACAAATCTTGAAAATTATCGTGGACTTTATGCTCAGCTTTTAAGCAGACAAATTTAGATGAGAAAAATGCTACTATGTAAGTCATTATTTCCAGTTGAAACCAGCTTTGGGTATGCCATATGTAATTGTGGACTGTCATTTAAATAGCCTCCATGCACAAAGCATGCTATGCCATTGACAAAAAAATTAATAAATCCTCTTTTAAGATGATTGAGCTACCTCAGAGTGTTTTGCTCTACAATGGCAAATTAAACTCCCCTGTTCTTCATTGTCTTTGGGAAAATAACAAACTCAGGGAATCTTAGGCCTCAATCAGAAAACAAAAGGCTATAAACCAAACCTAGAAAATATGTCAAATTGAAAAAAAATTATGGATTTATTGCAACATGTATCAGAAGTAAAGTGCACATCCAGCAGGGTTAAGACATGAGTGTTATTGCATATATGATTTGTGATTGGTCCATGCAGTCATTCCAGGAAGAAAAACCACCTCAGAGTAACAGAATGGCACATGTAACAACACAGAGGTGAGACATTTGTAATTTTTCCAGTCATCAAGGACCCTCCAGTTACAGAAGGGAAAACATTGACAGGTTTTAGTGTTAAATTTAGGAGTCTTTCCAATAAGGAATACAGTTGTGCATACTTTACCTTAGCTGGACAGAAACCATAAGTCTGCCTGTCTAAAGCTGCTAAAGGGTGTGATATGAAAATGAGGAGTAATAGAATATGTTTACAGGATTCAGAATTAAATGCCAAAATGTAAACAAACAAACAAGTTCAATTATAATGAGAAAATAAAACTGTAAATCCATTCAGATATTTTTTCAGATTTTTTTTTGTCATAATATGAGTAAGGTTTATGTTTAAATAATGTCTCTTTGCACAAATTCATAAATAAGCATAGGGGAAAAGGTGATGTATAGGATTAATATCTTTTCACTGAACAATTCATTTTTTGGCAAAAAATGAGGCAAGGTTCAAAGTACACAATTTTTGATGCCTTTTATATGGGGGAAATTTGATGCTTTTTATATGAGGATTTTTTTTTCTCTTTATTAAAATCTCTTGTGAAAATAATTATTTGTCATGTGGGCATACAAAAAATATTTTTCATATGCCCATATGACACAATTTCGGTCTAGAATATTTTACCTACATAGATATTTTAAAGCATAAACAAACCATGAAATCTAGTCTGGCTTCTGAAAACAAAATTATATTTTCCTTTTTTGTTGGCAATTAATTTTGTAGAGTGAAATGCCTTCATTAATTTAATCTAAAATTAATATTGTAAGGTTTCAATATTAAAAAAAAAAAATCACAAGAAACAAAGATTGAATGACTGCTCAGGAGATGAAATCTAGGGCTTTAAATTCCAAATAAGTGCTTGGACAGTCATCCTCACAGGACAGGAGACTGAGAGCCTGCGCTTCTCTTCTCTTTTTTCCTTCTTTCTTATTCTCCCACTTTCCCTTTCCCTTTCCCTTTCCCCTTCCCTTCCCCTTCCCCTTCCCTTTCCCTCAGAACTTCTATTCAAATGGCATTTGTGTCGCTTACATATGTTGGAGAATTTCATTCAGCTGGTAACAAATGTAAGGTCCCTTAGATTACATCTCTATTTGACTGAAAATCAGTGATTTGCAAAAGAGCATTTTTAAAAAGATAGTGTGTATGCATAGAAGACTTGATTGCAGTATTTCACATACAAACTGTTCTGCACTTCTCAGTTTGGGGTATAATTTTGCTTTGTAGGTACTTAGAGCAAATGGTTGGAGAGATCAAGGGGGTGTGCTACTGTTTCTTTTAGCTGGAGATATCAGCAAGCATTACAGTTTTCCATTTGATAGATAAGTTTTTTTTATTGTAATATAAGAGCATGCCACAGTTCCTTTTATGATTTGTCAGACTACAGACAGTTGGCTCTCTCTGCTTACATAAATACATTGGTTAGCTTGCAAATCTAGTTAGTTATTGGGGGTTGCTCTGTGAGGAATTGATGCTGCCATAAAAGAGGAGCTGCAGCTGTAAATATATAAGATTAGAAATAACATTTCTGCAATTTGTAGAAATCAACAGATTTGGAGTTTTTTGTTTCAGCCAAGTAATACAGTAAATCCAGGATATTTATATAGAAAGAAAGTCTTGTTGATACATGTTAACAACCTGTAAGATATATATCACTGAAAGTGAACTGGGTGATGTCACTTATGTTCTATAAAAATACTTTCCTACTAGGAAAATGATTTTAAGAAGAGTAGTCTAAATCTGAACCCAACTATACGCTACGGATTTGCAATCTGGATCTTCTGACGCTAATAGCTGGGAGGGGCAAAACTTATCCACCTAATGTCCATCAAAAACATGATGGGTTTTATTTAGCACCATAGAATCAAAGGATACCTGAGTGGGAAGGGACACAACCAGGATCATTGAAGTCCATCTCCTGGCTCTGTGAAGGATCACCCCAAGAATGATGCCCCATGCCTGAAAGCATTCGCCAAATGCTTCTTGAAATCTTGCAGGTCTGGTGCCACAATCATTTCCTTGGGGAATCCTCCCAGTGCCCAGCCACACTGTGGAGGAAGAGCCTTTCCTTAAATCTCCCGTTACAATTTCAGGCCATTCACTCCTATTTTCTTTCTGGTCATCAATGAGGAGATATTTGTTCCTACCCCAGCACTTGCCCTCATGAGGAAACTGCAGACTGCAAACTCGCCCCCCTTCAGTCCCTGTCTATAGAGTCAAAGTCAAGTGATCTCACCCTATCTTCATATAACTTCAGCTAATCCCACCACCACTGCTGACCTATATTGGATGTGAAGATAGCAATGTAGGGACCCTGCCATGATACCCTTGCAATACATTTTCCAGCCCCATTTTCCTTGGAGCTCTAGGCTCTGTGGCTCTCTGAGCCCTACCCTTCACCCTAATGGCATCTTGGTGCTAAGGTCCCCATCACCATACACGGCCCAAGTCTGAAAGATGTGGAGGCAGCAATGTTGGTATCCTGCTGTGATCCCCTTGGCATGCATTTCTCAGACCCACTGTCTCTGGAGCTGTCAGCAGGATTCTTAAGGTGCAGTGAAATGCTGCCTTCACTGATGTGGCAGATGGTCTTTTTTACTTCTATGTATCTGTTCTGTTAATGGCCTTGTAATTCTTTAATATCTCCACCTATCTACCCTTCCCTTCCAATTAAACATTAGTGACAGGGTTTTATATTCTCTAAAGCAGCATAAATTAGCACCAGCTACAGGCACAATAGAGCCTAATTGCACTAATTGCAATTTGATAACTAACTTGGAGGTATATATTGAAGTTTTAAGATTGGATAGCTCCTGTGAAGGTTTTTCTGCTATGAAGAACTTTTTAAGTCAAAAGTTTAGTATATTTTAAATCATTCCATATAGGTAGGTGAAATAAATACTGGAGCACTATTTTAACATATATTTACTGTTTGAATTTTACCTGAATCCATGTGTTGGTGGCCACACTGTTGGTAGCTCATTGTAAACAGTCATGTATGGAAACACTCACTTCATATGCTACAGAAGCTAAAATACACTTCAAACCATCCAGGCAGGGCCTGATCCAAAGTATATTTATTGCAGGAATATTCAGCCTTTAGGGACTTAGGTCACACCTGTGATGATCACTTTAAGCAACTACACAGAGTCTCATAGTTTCTCATCCATCAGTACAGCCTACATGTCATAGAACCAGAGAGTGGTTTGGGCTAGAAGAGACCTTTACAGTTAATCCAGTCTCCCCCACACTGCAATGGGCAGGGACATCTTCACCTTGACCAGGTTGCTCAGATCCCATTCAACCTGATCCTGAATGTTTCCATGGATGGAATACGTAGAACTGCTCTGGCCAACCTAGTTCAATGTTTCCCCACTGTAAAAATGTCTTCTGCATATCTAGTCTGAATCTACTGCCTTGGAGTTCAAAACCACAACCCCTTGTCCTATTGCTACAGGACTCACTTTGCAGAGAATGAGTTAGAGAGGGCACTGGGATTTGGAATAAATTAACTTAATTAACTCAAATGGTAATGAACTGTAGCCATTTATTATATTGATAGCTCTTTAGATGTATTTAAATGTCATATTTTCACAAAGTTTAATCAGGTCTTTCTACTTCCCAGTAAAAAACCACAGAAATTAAGGCTCTTATTCTCATTTCCTCAGATGAGAGAAGTGTTTTTTTTTTTTAAAATTGTTGGCTAATGTGGAGTGCTTCTGTTCTTGGCAGCCTTTGAGGTGAGCATTTACAATCAGAGGACACTTTCAAAAGACTTCAGCCAAAAAGTTCTGGATGTTAAGCCAAATCTAGGACTCACATGCACTATTATCTCTCTTGTGCCTCATCTGTCAGATGACACTTTTAGTGCTACTTGAGCTTGATGGTATCTCTGTCTCACAGAATTACTGACACTATAGATCACTGAGAGATGCTGTACATTTGCCCTGTAGTTTGCCCTGTTTTATGCTTTTTCCTAAGCTTTCAGGACTGCCCATTACTGGGGATGGGATACCTGTTTAGAAAGAATTTTTATTTAGCTGAGAACATCATATCTCAGGTGTCCTGCTCACAGTAAACTTACATGTGGTAGATGACTTTCATGTTCACTTTTTACGTATTTGTTTTGTCTTTGACCATAAATTTCTTGTGAAAATTCTGTATTGTCTGGAAAATTCTATATGCAGCAAATTACAGATAGAACAATAGGTGCATAATTCTGTCACTGACAGTGTTGAATTAAATAGTTTTGAGCTCTAGCAGACTAACAAGTAAGAACAGTTCCTTGCTTTTAAATAAGTTAATCTCCAATGCTCTACATGAGAATGTGCCCTGTATTCACACATTGCAAGGATGACGCTCTAAACCACAAAATGTATTTCTGCACAAGGATGATAATCAGCATGCTGATATGTGCAGTCTTGAGCAGTATCCTTTGGATGAATCTCTAAACTACTGAGAAGGAAAACATCTTTTCTACTAACATAAAAGAAAAAAGAAGTACTTATTTCAAAGCCTTGCATCAGTTTCTATGTGTGCTTATGTATCAATTGTTAATATTCATAACAGAAAAGTTAGCGTTCACAACTTTCATTCCTTTTTACTGTTCAAGTTTTCTTTTTTCAGTTTCATATGTCACTTTAAAATGGATATCTTTAGCTTATAGCTGCTGAGAATTTTGGGTTTTAAAACTTTTTTAGTAAAATGCTCAGAGTTCCATTCTTGTCAGAAACAGCAGCAAGAATTATCAGGTTTTTATGATTTTCTGATTCTTTTTTCATATATTACATATTGAAATTCATCCCATTTTGAATTTGTAGGATGAAAATATTGGCCTGTCTGTGTGGTATATGAGCTAGCTGTGGATGCTGCTTATCATAATATATTTTCTAATGAACGATAGGTCAAAGGCTTGTATTTCAATGTATTTATTATGAGTGACAATAATTTATTCTTTTCCAGTTGAAATACGTAGGCATCTAGGCACACCTTTAAGGGATGCCCCTGATTTTCCTTTAAAATTCCTTCTTTCCTTGTCTCATCTGGTGGGTCTTAATGATTTGAACTCAAAAAGATTGAAATAATGATATATTTGAAAGAAAGACCTGAACAACCACACAGGTTGTATTTATTATTCACCATCTCTTAAATTTATAGTGAAATTTGATTTTTTCCCCCTCTCTGTTCTTTTCAAATAAGCACAATTTCCTTGGTTTTTCAACAGAGAGTCACTTTAGCCTTTTAAGTTCAAAATAAAGGACATTATTAAAGAGCTAACAGAATCCTCAGCATAAGGGAGAGTTATAGCAAAACATTAATTTAGTGTCACCCTACAGAAAACGCAACAAAAAAGAAAGATGAAACTAACTTTATAGACAGTATTTAAGATGCTATTTAGGCAGTAACTTGTAATGAAAAATAATTCTCTTGGGTTTTTTTTTTTTTTTTTTTTCAGCAATATCCATGACGGATTCAAATAGTCAAATTATTTTTATCTTTTTAAACGCTGGATTTTTTTTATGATGGCATGTCTGTTGGAAGTATGAAAAGCACAAAAAAGGATTCTTTAAAAAGAATTCTGGAATCATAAAATTTCTTGCATTGGAAAAGATCTCTCAGTTCATTGAGTCCAACCATTAAGCAAGGGCAGATCTTTGGTATGATTCACTGTAGAAACTAACCATTTTTTCCAGAATATCACAGTCTTTAAAAGAAGATTTTTAGGAAAAGTTTATTTCCTCAAGTATCTCATTTATAAGTAGCACAAAAAGCAAAGAAATGTGCTTGTTTACAATTTATCGCCCGAATTAATGAGTATTTATAGTACATCTTGTGATTTGAGAACCATCTGAACATCAAGGTTTGCAAAATCTGCATTAAGTTAAAAAATAAAAATCAAAAACAAACCCAGAAGCCTTCACTATATTACATAATTTCTGGTGAACTTACACTTAGTTTGTATGGTGTTTTTTCAGCACACACACTGCTTCTTGATATCAATATTTTTTGTTTATCTTTAGCAAGTGAGATCCAGCAAAGAGCTGACAGTAATTGTGGGAAGCAGTTTTCTGAAGTGATTAGTGTTTATCATACTTTTTTTCCTCTGAAAGCACTGGAACATACTTAATGAAGAATTTGCTGGATCCAGAAAATCCCAATGGTTTCCAATAAGCTCCAGAAAATCCCATGGCAATGAAGTTTCTGATCACTTGAAATTTTGTTGCACTTTATGGAAACTTCCATTAGAGTTTCCACTGACATGGAACTGAGAAAAAAAAAACCACAAAAAACCCCTTCAAGATTTAAAAGGAGTTCCAGAGGTCTCAAAATAAAAGGCATTTCTCTGTTCTATATGTCTTTAAGCATTTGTACTAAATTCTGCATGATTCATGTTTTACATAATTTTTCCATTATACCTTTATACCTTCACTCTTCTGAAAGTCTCATTTCTAGCCAAGAATTTTGAATTAAATTTCACAATAAGTGTCATGAACAGTAGCTAGAATTTAATATTACAAACTGACATTATTGCATACCATCACATATTAATTTGAGTCTACTTGGAGAAAAGCAAGACTCTTCCTCCTTTGTGTTCGCACCCCTCATTTAGTGTCTTTATGGAAATTAAGGTCTAGACTCATTCTAGTATTCTGCTCTTGTTTCACAGGCAATGATGCTCACAAGGCATGCTACTCATGTGAATATTTCTGCCAAAGTCTATGAGACAGCTCCTTGCTGTAAAGTTGTGTAGAAAGGGGAGGGTGGAATTTGGCCTACAGACTTTACTGATTACCAAGCACCCTAGCTTAGAAAGCAGATAACTTAATTATGTAAATCAACAAGAGATTGACCCTGCAGTGAATTTTTAATAATACACTAATTGGCTGATTGATAAATCAAATTAGGCTTTAGTGGCAAATCTTCATCTCAGCATGCAGAGAGCTATATCCCCAAATCTTTTTACTAATAGAAGAATTGCTTGTAATTCTTGAAGCAAGCAGTAGAACAATTTAGGTTGGATTTTTTCCATTCATGAAAAGAGGTAATATTGAGCTTAAGTCTGTCTCGGCTCTTAAACATTGATCTTAAGAGAGATCCTCAGCTACCTTTAAGTGCTATCTATGGTAGCCTCCTACAGCTTATAAATTGGGTGTGAGATGAAAAAGTCCATACATTTTGCACAAGATAATTATGCAGGGGAAGAAAAAGCTATCTTCCCAGAGAAATTCTATGAAAGCAAGGGAGAAAATTCTACCTGAGAATAAATAACTATTCTAAAATTCTGTAAAAATTCTTCTGAAAGTTTCAAAAATTACATTTTACATTCTCTTTTTACAATTTGTCTTGGTAACAGACATGTAAAATAATTCTCTACTACTATGTCACAATAATGAAATATGCTATTTGTATAATCATTTTTTTGTAGCTACTACTGATAGAGGCATCATCTAGAGATCAAAGTGTCTTTTGTTCTCTTCTAAAAAAAGCTTCAAACTGCTGCTTGAAACTTTTCGAAAATATCTTTTTGAAGTTATTGGCTTTCATATACAGTCTCAAAAGTATCTGGTTCTTTATCTAAGTCCCTGAAAATTTTAATGTCATAGATATTCTGATTTTCAGCCTGCTAGTTGCTAATATCAGCAACTGGCAATTTATGATTGAACTAATAATATTACCAAACATAATGTTCTTAGAATCATGACTTGGATGCAAAAAGATTTTAAGATATGTTTATTATCACAAAGTGTTTCAAGAATAATTTTGGAGATCAATTTTCCTGCAGATCTTCAGGATTTATTTGAGTTTTTAATGCCTTCTTCTCAAATGAAAAAGTTAGAAACTTTCTTATTATTTTAAAGCTGAATTTTTATGTGACTTTAGGAGATGGAGTTTTAAAAAGCTAAAAAGGACGAAATATCATTAGAATTACACAAAGATTATAAAGACACACTGAAGCTAGGAAAAAATAAGATAATCCAAGTAAGATTTTTAGTCATCTGCTATGTATGTTTAGTACTATTTGACCAGCTAGACATCAATTCCTTTTAATGCTAACGATACTACCTATTAAAATACAACTCCAAGAAGAGATAATGATTAGAGTTTAATTTCAAGACACTTCTAAAACTTCATTATACAGCAGGATACACACCTCCTTGATTCACTGTATGGTGGTTTATAAATAAGTTTAGCAGAGATTCATCACACTGTTTTTAAATTTGGACCAAAAAAAAATCCTAATATGTAATTTAATAAACCTCTCTGTTTTTGTTTTGGTTTGTTCTGTTTTCACAAAAAACATGGAAGGTCTACTATGATCAGTGTTAATTTACCTGTACTTTCAATTCTTGAAACAAAAATGCAATTTCTATGCAGCCAAAATATAATTTGTAAATGTAAATGCTCCATCCCTGACAATGTTCCAGGCCAGGTTGGGTAGGACTCAGAGCAACATGGTCTAGTAGGTGATATCCCTGTTCATGGTGAGGAGGTTGGAATTAGAGGAACATTAAGGTTCCTTTCAATTAGACTTTTTCTATGATTTCTATGGTTTCCTTATAGAAAGATTTAAATTATACCTTCTTTCTTTACACAGGATTAAAACAATCACTTAACTATTATCCAGAAGTAGCTATATGATTTAAACAGTTAATTAGTAAATTGTCTCCCTATCACAGATTTTGATTTAACCAACTGATTATGTATGAAATGGTGGCTGCAATATTTAGCTGTATTAAAGTGTAAGCATGAATATCTACTCCAAAATTTAATCCACTTGATAATTCCTCTGTTTTCAATAATCAATCATACTCTTGGTCAGATCCCCCATGAAATAATCAACAGTGACTTCTGGTAGTTTCTGTCACCTTCTATACAAGAATTGGAACAAGATTCTTTTCCCAGGAGCATCAGCAGCGAGGACTTAGAAAGTGTTTCACCTCTCTCTCTTGCACTAGCTGTATGATCTGGAGCTTTGGGCAATCTTCAAGCAGCGTGGGAGTGGTGGTGACTTGCAAATTAAACAGTTATTTTGACTTGTGTAGTCCTTTGACAAACATTCAGATGGCGGTTAAGGATCAGCTGGAAACAGTGTTTTAGAGATGTTTTAAGTGCACAAAATACTAGTCCTGAATGATGCTTGTCTCAATTGGTTTGTCATGAAATAGTCTGTCTCACTTCCAGCCCTGAGTGGTAGCTGGGAGCATTTCTGAAAGGCTCTCTGAAGCAACTGTGGATGGGCTCTAGTACTGCTCTGCTTTATCCTGTGTGTCTTCTAATTCACACAGTTTGCTGCTTTTGGCAGCGTGGGAGTGTGCTTTTCAGGTGATGCTTTTCAGTATACCTTTGTCTCTATTTCCTGTCCACAGAGTGCATCTGCCTTTAGTTACATTTAATCAATAACCTTATTCAATCCTCATCTGAATTTCCCCTTCTTTTCCGTTAAAGTTTGGAATATCTATTTTAGAAACTGTAATTGGTTTGAGACTTGAGTTCTTCAGGGACTTTTTGCTTGTTTGTTCTGCCTTTTTGTTGTTGTTATTTTCATTCAGGATTTTTGAAAAATTCTTTTCTTGCAGTAGAACTGAAATATCCTGTTCAACTTAATATTGGAATAGGAATGATAGCATGCAATTATCTACATCACTAGTAATTTTGTTTACATCTTTCACATCTTTCCTTCTCAGTTAAACTCCTTTGTAAGCATAGAACTTCTTGAATATGTTGAAAGCATCTTTGTGAAAGCATGGGCTAGTCACCGAGGCAAACTTCTCAGATGTGCAAAGGCCTTCCCTTCAGGATTACACAAAATTCAAATACTTTTCACAAGACTTCCTCATGAGGCAGGTTTAGTCCTGGGTTCATATTTACCAGTTCTTAAGAACCCTACAAGTACACCTAAATTGGTAGTGCTCTTCATCTGACTTAATTTAACCTAATCTGACTTTGAAGGCAGTTTTCTGTTACTATAATAGAAAACTAGACTTTTTGTTATATTAGGTGCATTAAAAAGACTGGCCTCTAAAAAGGAAAGAGGCTTTAAAAGAGAAAACAGCAGAAATCTCCCCAGAAATGACAACTTGACAACTCAATAATAAAAGAAAGAAAACTTGATGATGTACTTTTTGCATTTCATGGTATTGTTTTACAACAGAGGACTTGATCTGGTGTCCTATATACTCATGGATTTGCACTTGTATCTCTTCCTAGCTTGTAGGAGTGAGACCACGAGATCTGTTAGGGTGCAAGAAGTTTGAAGTTTCCTTATATGCTGTTGGTTGTTTTGGGGGATATTGTGCTAGCTCCACCAGCTTTTTGTGTCTTTTTGGTTTCTTTTATAAAATAAGCAACACTTATTTTATAATATGTTTATGGACATGTAAGGAAATATGGAAATTTAATGAAACATGGAAATATGAAAATTTCTTTATTTCCAGACATAACGAGGCCAAGGCTGACGGGGAATATCTATCCCCTCATGTGTCAGAGGAGTAAACCTGAAGATATGCAAATCTATACACATATGTATGCATGAATGTATGTATGTATACACACACACACACATATATATAGCTGTGCATGCACACAGACACCCACACACACAATTATATAAACGTACCAGCATACATGTATGTATCTAAACGCAGGCCACATATATATCATTAACCTTAAAGGTTAAAATAAAATTATGTGAAGAAAAGCATGGAATACAGATATTTGAAGTAATTCTGAAAATGACTGAAATTACATTCCCTTTATATTATATTTAATTTCATATATTTGAGCCTGGCAGACTTCTGCAAAATTCTGCAATTCTTACAGTTTGAAAGTATAATATTCCTGTTGCACAGTAATATAGCTGTGCATTTTCAGATTGCATTAATTCTAATCATTTCAGTCTAATCCATATCAACAACCATGATGAGTCATAAGAAACAAGAATGAATGGACTCGTCAGTGTTTTCTCTGCAGCTTGCAGACAGAATATGCATCCTAAAAAAAAAAAAAAAAGAAACCACAAAACAACCCAAAGCTTCAGAATTAGAAAAAGAGACACCTAAGAATAGGCACATGAGAATAAATAGACAATATTGGAAAAATACTCTTGTACTTGCTTATGTTAGAAAGTTTCCATTTTTCAGACCATGTTGACTCACCAAACAATTCATCTGAAAAAACCTAATTTTGCATTCTAACCATTATACAACCAAGTTATTTCTGGACAGATATATTTCAGACAGCAATAATTAACCCTCACCATTGCCTTCGACAGCATCATCAGGAAGAATGACCAACATTCATGTTAGCTATAGCAGTTGAAGATACATTGCATGATTCTGAATTAATTAGTGCTGCTTTGCAGTACAGCTGTTGGATGTGCACAGGCAAGACCAGCACTAACAGCCCATGTATTGTTACTGTTCACAAGCACTCATTTTTTAGCTTTGCCATATGCATATATTATTTGTAATGGTTCTGAAAACTCCCTTTTGCAGATCTTAATGGTATTGTGCCTTATATAAACTGAAGTGAAAGAGGAAAGAAAAAGACAAAATCAATCAGATAAACTTCTTTGCTATTCTTCTTTAATACCTCCTTTAAATCTCCTTTTTGATGTGATGCTTACAAAAGAAAACCAGCTGCAGCACTGAAATTCCAGGCTGCCTATCATACTCCTCGTATCCATTCCGTGTTTTTCTCTATCTCTATACCTGATACAGATTATCTGACTGAAAACCATATAAAGTTAATGCAACCATTCAGTTCTGTGCTTAAACCCTGTCTGTTTTTAGGGTCTCAATCTATAAATAAATAGCTAATAACAGAATATATAATATAATATCAATTTGGATTTTGTGACATGAAAAGAATATGATTTCTTTAAATACCATCATATAAAGCAAAGACAGCTAATCTAATGCATGCAAATAAGCCTTCTTATGGACTACTTCTTATGGAAATCATTGAATTTGGTCAAAATTCTTGTTAAATGGCTGCTCTTTGTCTGAACCAGTAAAAGTATTATACATGATGTCAAATTTATATTGAACATTTTATTCAAAATTCTAGGGATCAGCATGGAAAATATTGTCTCAGTGGAGAAATTTTGGTCCTATGTTGTTCGTATCACTGAATAGTAGTTTAGTCGCCTCTAGTGTACTGTGGAAAATATATCAGACATGAGGGAAAGCACAAGCAAATTGAACCATTTCTTTGTAGAGCCGGACACAGGATTTTGCAGTTTCTGCCAAGGAACAGAGATCATAGAATCATAAAATCATAGAATATACTGAGTTGGAAGGGAACCATCAGGATTATTAGGGCAAATTCCTGACCCTACACGGGACACATCAAGAATCACACCATGAACCTGAGAGTGCTGTCCAAACACTTCTTCAATTCAGGGTCCTGGCACCAGTCATGAGAGTGAAGAAATGAGTACTTGTCCTCTTTCTTCCCCTCATAAGGAAGTTGTAACTGCAATGAGCTCTCCCCTCAGTCTCCTCCAGGTTGAACAGACCAGTGACCTGAGCAGCTCCTCACAGGGCTTCCCCTCAAGACCCTTCACCATTGTCATTGCCCTCCTTTGGACACCCTCTAACATTTTAATGTCTTTCTTACATTGTGGCACCCAAACCAGCCCCCAGAACTGGAGATGAGGCCACCCCAGCTCAGATTGGAGCAGGAGAATTCCCTCCCTTGCCCGGCTGGTGATGCTGTGCCTGATGCACCCCAGGACGGGGTTGGCTCTCCTGGCTGCCAGGGCATTGGTGGATCCTGTTCAAGTCGCCATCAACCAGGACCCCCAGGTCCCTTTCCATGGCACTGCTCCCAGCCTCTCAATCCTCAGTCTGTCTGTATATCCAGGGTTGCCCCACCCCAGATGCAGAATCCAGAACTTGCCCCTGTTAAACTTGACTTGGCTGGTGATTCTCCAGCCTTCTAATTTGTGCACATCTCTCTGCAGGGCCTCTTTGACCTTGAGAATATCTACTACTCCTCCCAGTTTGGTATCATTGGCAAACTTATTTAGTATTCCTTTGGCCCTCACTGCTATATCCCATGGGCCTTTATTCAACTTATAATACTTTTCTGTGCTGCCTCCTTCCTCTATAGAATGCTCCATTGCATAAATCTAAGGCCTGCTTCTTTGTCTTTTACTCAAGTGTCTACTTGTTACTACAAACATAAGAGGGAATATTATTTGCATAAACAAATCCACTAAAAGAACCTGATTAAGACACTGGGGGGAAAACAAGAAAAACCCCCAAACAAATTGGACCTTTAGTGTGCTGAACACAGGACTGCACTGAACATGCTAATGATAAAACATATGATCTCCTTTCCCCTAATCTCCCTGACAACACAATTAATATAATCTCCATAAAAGCAAGGTTTATTTCTGCAGTAATTTTTGTATATATGGTGGCTAGTAACTGATGTACACATGGAGAAATTATTAGATGCTCAGTTAACTCAAAGAGGTATTATGTATTTTGAAGTTCTTGTAAGATGACATTAAAGAAAACTTTGGCTATTTTTCCAGTTTGTTTATTTCAAAATCAATAACCTTTTTGATTAGAAAGAAAATGTCTTCTTTTTTACTTTTTTTCTTATGTAGTAGTTCAGAAAGCTGAATATCAACCTTCTTTTTAAAAATATTTATCTCAAGGACATTGTGATCTATATTGAGATATAGATCCTCAACCTGAATTACTGTACTAGCACCAAGATTTGTTTTAGAAGAAATGACTTGCATTTGGACATTTAAAATGTTTGACTTTACAGAAAGACTTCACAGAATTTTCTGTTTCCTGAGAAACTTTCTGTCTGCTGCTTGTGTGCATGTTTGGCATGAGAATTATTCTTCCACCCAGTGCACACATTTGCTATGTGACAGGAGTGGCAAATGTAGAGCACAAAGCTGGACATGCACAGGCTGTGGACTGTAGGCTCGATCTTAGCCAGGCAAAACTGAACATCTCATGGATACCAATGACCAAGGCAGCAGCAGGCAAATTATATATAAACCCTCCAGGTTATAGACAGTGAATCTAAAGTAGCACAAGGCAGCAGCCAGCTACAAATCCTTCTGTTCAGGACTTGGAGCCGTGAGTGTGGCATCTGGGCCCAGCAATTGCCAGCTCTGCTCTCAGACAGCATCAAAGGTTGACTCATCTGCAAAAATAGGCAGAAGAAAATGAAGGCCAAGGGGTCTGTGTACAGCCTGCTCCTGCCAGCTATGCAAGGAGAGAGTGCCAAATACATTTTAGTAGTGTTTTAGCCACAATCATATTGATGAGTCCAAGGATTTAAAAATGCATTAGTGTCAGATAAAATCTGTATTGTATGTATTGGTTTTATTAAGAGAGTATTAGATATTGCATTCTCCAAACACCGCATATTTGAAATACTTTGTGATCAATCATTTCACTGCTTAGAAGAGACATCAGGCAAGTCAAGAGAGATGCATGTCAAAAGATCAATAAAGGACTGAAGATAAAGTCAAAGCAGTTTTAAATATAAGAAGGAAACACATATAATTTCTCACCCCAGCTCCATCATCCTTTCCTAAAGAATAGAAATCATGCTGACATGAAAGATTTTTAAAAATCCAGAAAAAACCACCAAACCCCCAAACAATCTGCTCCCTCTGCCCCCACCACCCAAGAAAATAACTAAAGGATGGGTTCTAGAGGTATATCAGTTGAATTATGTCATGTCACATAGGAACATAGTGCCTTTTCTCTACCCCAGTGTTATTTCATACAACAGAGAGCACATCCAACCCCTTTATATTGGACTGTATGAGCTGGAATGACTGAGTTTCATCTTTTTTCAATGTTGGCAACTAGGGCCATTTTCTTCTGCCATGGAAGATGATGGAAAAATCTTGTATTCTCAACTACAACTTAGAGTAGTGTCATGTATTTATGTGCTAATAAGATAAAAATACACAAGGCAATAAAAATCTTTCTATGGAATGCTGAAAGAGGAAATCCAAGCATACCTCAGACAAATGCAGACACAATTGCTTGTAATGAGGAATTTAGTCAATGATCAAAGAATGGATTAGGATTCAAAGTATTTGGGTCAAATTCTTCTATTCAGCCTGGAGAAATGCTGAATTTTTTTCTCCTGCCTCTTTCTGAAAAACAGTTTATGAATTTCTTCCTTCTTGTCACTACACAATAAAAATTACTTTTAAGTAAATTGTTTCCTTAATATGGACTGGTCTATTGTCCAGAAAATAAAGCCTTGACTTTATTTGTTCCTTTAGATGTCACTGATACTTAGACAGATAGCTCAGAAATTTATCTAAATCAATAATTTGGATTTCAGTTGAATAAAGTAGGAATGCTCTTTCTCAGACTTGAGGTTTTGATTAGTCATCTAATCAGTACAGAGATGGACTGGTCTGTAAGAAACTCAACTATTTTGAGCAGATGTCCCAGAACAGAATAAAACATTTTTTCAGGGCACTTTTTCACTGAATACATTAGCCTAGACTATTGGCCTAATCTATAGGTCTTCCTTGCAGAGAGACAAGAAGATTTGAGACTCATTTTGTTCATAGAATATTCCAAGGTATGCTCGAGGAAGTACTGCAATACCTAAAATTTCCAGCTAGAAACACTAAAGTGGAACAAGGCCTCTGCCCAAAAGCATATCTGAATTCAGAGTTTTGTGCTGAGCTTTGAAGCTCATATCCTCAGTAGTGTTCATTCAATCAATATGAAAAATTGGAGCTTTTTCCAGAAGGAAATCATTAATAAAACAAGGCTGTTAACGATAGCCATGCATCAATCTCTCTCTATACTGTGTAGTCACCAAACAGTTTGACCTAAAAATTTCAGTTCGCCCATTGTTGATAAACTATCTAACCCAGCATTAAATACTACATAAAGCTGGTCAACAATATTATTAGAAATTTTGATGAAAAATATCCCATTTTTAAAACAACAGTTCCCTGGATGTTTATGCCAGTTGAAAAAGAATCTAGTCCTGAACATTTCTTATTAATCTCTTTTCTTTCTCTGTCACATTTTGTCAATGACCAGCAAACAAAGGGCTGTGGAAGAAGAGGAACATGAAGCATTAATATAGTATGTTTCATTTTAAAATTCAGAAATTAAACCCACAACTATATCTAAATGCTAATGAAAGATGTTATAAATTACTGCCGAAATATATCATATGGCAAGGTGCATGACAAGTTTGGATGGAAATCCAATCTAAACAGGACTTCTGTGCTGTTCTGGTATAGGATCACAGCTCATGGTAGAGAGACATAAATCCAATGACAGGGAGACCTTGGGCTCTTGAAGATGTCACTAAAACCATTCCAAACTGTATGGAAAATTTATAGAACTATTTGGGTTTACCTTGTGTTTTATACACTAACATGTACCTGAGATTCCAGTAACTGTATTATAAGCTGATAGATTTTTGTTCTTGTGATATTCTGATAATTCTGAATATCTGAGTGAAATTAGTAGATCTGCTATGCAAATAACTTTCTGCTCATTATAAACAGCAGCACTGGTTCTCAGTGATTTTCAGATCACATGCCTCTGGGCTTAAAACCCTCTCTACCTAAACCTTTTGGACACCACCACACAATTAATTCAGTACCTACTGTCAAAGATTCTGACATCTCCTGCAGTATTAAACATCAAATGCTACTGCACACAGGAAGCCTCTAGAACATCCTGTAGCTGTTGACCTGAGATGCCAGTGACTGAACTCCGGGCTACAAAGCTGTGGCATCAGCACTCAGACCTAAATGATGTGTTTGCTAGAAAGTGCTTAAGATTTTCAATATAAAACTGCATTTTGTCATGCACCAGCACTGCAAATCACTCATACTTTGAATATGACTATACTTTAAAAGTGATGACAAAGGAAGGAAACACAGTGATAGTGGAAATAGAAATGCAGAAAACCAGATTATAGAAACCCAGCAAAGCTAAGTATATTCCAAAGGGACTTTATAGAGATGGACAGTCACCAGTTATTGAGAAGTCAGCCTTTTTTTTTTGGAAGAATTTTTTTCCTTAGGTAATGGTGACATCAAGAATGACGATTATCTCGATTGATTGAATCCACTTTTTAAATCCTTGCTTTCATATAATGTCTAGTTTTCACAGATTCTTTTTACAGACCATATCTAAGAAGTGGCTTTTGCTATCTATCTGCACAACTGAAATATCTCATGTCTCAGCTTCTGAAACACCCTCTTTTCCTTCCCACTTTGACAAATATAATCTTGCTCAGCTTCTGCAAAGATCATTTTCCTAGCCTGTCATTTCAACCATTTCACCTCTCTCCACACTTTCCTTCACTAGCTACTGCTTTTCTGACACTTCAAACACAAGCTGCTTTGCTTCACCTTCAAAACCTTTCCGCGATCTTTCCCCACCCCACAAATGATCTTTACATTCAGTAAAGAGTAGTTGACACCTGCTATCGATTGGTACACAAAACCAGCCTCAAACAGATTTTTAATCAGGTGCCCTCCTGATTTCTCCTACTATCTTTAAGATTGGGATGCACTTCCCACACCCATTTCTCATATTTGCTCATTTCTCTTTTTTTTTGATCATGTCATTAAAACCTGCCTTGCTGTCATGTCCAGACAGATCTAAGGTGAGAGAAGTGTTAGAAGTACAGTTTTTTATTCCCCAGTATCTCATGCTCGTTTTCTCACTTCTGGCAAGACTTCTCACTTCTCTGAATGCAAGTTCTTTGCTAAAGAGATATTCCGAGGTTTATGTGTTTCTCATACATTGATATCCTACTGTCAACTATTGAGATCCATTGAAAGCACAAAAAATTAGAAGGCTTTTTCAATGCTTTTCTAAAATTTTTGCATTTAGAGTGATTTGAGCAATGTTTCTATATTTTCTGGAATTTCTGATCCTGGAATATTGCTATTTTTAGCTTTTGATTTCATCTTCCAGACTAAATATTCATCGGATTCATTTGGACCACCTGAAGCCTTCAGTTTCATCACAGTATATATGGATAGCTGCCATAGCTGAGCCTATCATCAACGTTTACACAGAATGGCTGGGTGCTTCCTAAATGTAGAAAGTTAGGGGTAATGATGGTACCTGAAAAAGAGATTTCCTCTGAAGTGATACCATATGTGGTGTAAGTGGCCAGCTCCTTCTGTCCTGCATCATTGCTCAGATAAAAATGAGGTAGTTCAGGCATTTTATGGGAAGGATGTATTGCCTATAAAATTTATTTCTCTCTTCACGTGGTGAGAAAACACTCCAGGGTATACCAGAGAACAAACTTGTCTGGATCATAAGGAACAGAGCACATTGGATGCAGGCCATTAAATTAGTGCTTTCTAAGCTATCTGATTTGATGCTGCAAGCAGAATTGACTGTTGCAAGTATTAGGTGTGAACATGTGTTTCCCCTTTTTTCTCCCTTGGTCTTACTTGCATTTTTTAACCATGACCTTAAAGCAATTTGTATGGACAGATGCTGCTACATCTATGAATGAGCATATGATAATGAGCAACAAAACCCTCAAAGTGCTGTGGTTAATAGTGTTCAGATCCAGGGTGTTCAGATCCATAATATTTTAATTATTGTCTTTCAAGGGCCATGTCGAAGAAAATCAAATCTTTATTTAGATAATATGAAATAAAAGGTTGAACTGAAAAACCCCACCAAGAACAAAAAAAAACCCAAACAAACCACAACCCTCAAACAAACCTCCTAAACCACCAAAACATCTGTTTTTCAAGCAGTGGTCTGAAGCCACTGGATGGATACACAGGTACCAACAGGAACTCAAACCTAGATCTGATTTTAAATCACATAATGGTTTTAAATGAATTATTGACAGTGGTATATGAAAACTGGTGTATACTGGTGAGTACACATATCCATAGGCTTTTATCAGCAGCTTGACTTTTTTCCCTCAGTGTTACTGAGATAGGAAGGTGAATGTTGACTTTTCAACACACATAAGTGAAATTTTTTGGGTTGGATATGAAGCTCATGACAAGGACTGGTAGTTTTTCAAACTGCACTAAGAGTTTTTGATTCCTCATACAGTACATCTTGGTGTTCTGGACTTCTGATCTTGCAGACCCCTTATTTTTTATGCTTTCAGTGAAAAGAAATAAGGAACAATTGGGATGTTGTGTCTTATCTGTACCTATATAAAGTCAGTGTATACATAGGAAGAGAGAATTCAGGAATAAGGAAGCCTTTCTGACATTTTTAGCATATTTGTAACCTGAGTTCAGTGATGATATCTAGCCCATTCATCTGGAGTATGTTGATGCAGAAGGTGAAGCAAGAATTACTTGTTGCAAACTTTTTCAGGATCAGTCTCAGATCACAGTATCCTGTGGGAAGATTAAAGAAAATATAAATTTTTATTGCAACAAATGCTTAATTTGTATTTAGGCACTCTACTTTGTTCTTTTTGCAACAGAAAAAAAAGGTGTAATTTTTTTAAGCAAGTAGTTTTTTGTAGTACTGTGGAGTCAAGACAACTGTGAGAAAGTGAGTTCAATTATTTTTGTTTGTGCATCTATTTTATTCAGTCAACACCAGGTCCAGAATCTTTTATCCTGTTGGTGATGCACCTTCAGAGTTAAAACCAACTTTCACATCTTGAGTAAATTATTGGAAGTCACCTTAAATATAAATTTCTTGAGTCACTGCAAGTTAGGAAGGCTGACACTTCAGTATGAATATGACAGTACTATCTAGACAACATTTATAAGGGAAAAATCCAAGAACAAAAACAATAGTGAGAATGAAGTGTTCAGTTTCTGAAGCTGTGATTATAACTGCCCAGATTTTTGTACACGTGTGACTTGAACAATATTACTGAGTGTTTTAATTTGTTCCTCACTGATGAAATACAATCAGATTCTGATTTTCCTGTAACATTTGTATTTAGCAGATGTAAAATGCTTGTGAAAGAAGTTAGCAATTTTTTCACTTGAACTGCTCATTTTTTTTGTGAGTGGCTTCCTATTCTAAACACTTCTGCATTCCAACATTTTTCTGGAGATGGAAGCTTCAGCAGAGACATTGATTCAAACCAAGATGCAAGCAGCTTCATGAACATTGATGCTACATATAAGAATTGGTAGAATTTCAATGCAAAACAAACAAATAGCCATTAGTTAGTCAGGTTTTCTATGTTCTCTTAGCTTTGGTAATTATCTGCACATGCTTTGACAGAAATCTTTTTTTTGTTTGTTTAGAATACAAATAAATTTTTGTTTCTGTTTTTGCTTTGTTTTGTTTTATGAGAGAAAAATATCTTTCTAATAATGTGGTCAAATTATTACATTAGAGATCAGAATGTGTCTGAAGCCCTAGAAAATCAAGGAGAATGCTTTGAAATTCAGAGAGAGAGCACAAAGTGATCTTTTATCCATGTAATTAAGCATACTCAGATATTTAAATTTTATTTTGGTTCACATGCAATTTTTGAATTTGACTTTACACCTGGCCGAGGTGGATGATGTGACATAGCTTGACAATTTGTGTAAGAACAGTAAGTGTATTTCTGAGTCAAATATATTGTCTAGACATGGTATGGTTTCCTTGAGCCAATATAAAACTTGGAGGATGCAATGGCTGTTTGGGGACACAGTTACAACAAAGGCTGGTTGAGGTGTCTTATGGAAATTTTGGAGGACATTTTTTCCTATACTTTCTGATTTCCATGAATGATAGGGAAAACCAAAAAACAAATCTAAAATGAGAACCAAGTAATTTGGGGACATCTGCAGTGATTCACTGAGCTGCAATAGAGTTGCCTCAGTTTCCTATCTTTTTTCTTAAGATTTCATGATCAGCAGAAAATTTTCATGGTTCACAGTAGTTTCTGTAACTTTGTGATTGTTTATATTGACATAAAATGGTGGGAATCAAAATAAACCCTACTTGCATGCACACCTAGAATTGGTACATCCAAAATATTTCAGAATATTGGTGATATTGGTGATATTTCTGAATTAGGAAAGCACTTTGGTGCTTAAAAAGTTGTGTTTTTTTTTTTTTTTTTAATCAGATCCAAATACAACGTATCCAAATATGTTCCATTTTCATGTAGCCATGCCTAGAGACAGTTTCATGCTGCCCTGTTTTTAATTTTTTTCAATGTTTTCTCCATGAAAAGGGAAACTAAACTAGGCTTAAAAGGAAAAGCATGAACAAAATCATGATCTCAACTCTAGTCCATATGCATGCATCTTACTGAGGCTGCATCAAAGACCGGTGGTACAACCAATTTCATTGTAGAAATGAAGCTGCTCTGCATTAAAATTCCATATAAACCAGAGAATTTTGTTCGCTAAGCATTTCATTTGCTATTTTTGATAGGGAAGAGGGGAATAGGAAGGACAGGGTCTTGAGCCCATTGTAGTAATTCTTTTCTCTTTACCAACTAGAGTTCCAATTTAATAGTCAAATGCCAGTTTAACAGCACCATTTTCTAAAAATCTGTTAGCTAGTGTTAATTATGTCTTCTATTAGTTATGACCTGAGTCATGAAACAGCTGTTCCACTATTTCATCCACAAACTGGCGTGCACATAATTGCTTGTGTTGTCTGTTTAGTCTTTTACAATGTCATAACAGTAACTTTGCTCAGTCAATGAACATGATGAAAGACCGTGTCACTTCAAACCATTTTTCAAAAACTTATACAAGTCAGGCTTTTGTGGTTGTGAAGGAGGAAGCTTTGTGACCAATGAATATTGCATCTGTTACTCTTTGCATAATATTTTGGTGAATTCTTTGTTTAGAAATAGAAAAGGTTTTGAGTATATTCTGATGAGTTCTAGAGTATCAAAACTAATGTGATGAAAATACATTCCCTTTGCACCCAAGCACTTGAAAAGGAACTGACTTAATTTGGGGTGCACAAGGAAAACATAGCTGAATCCTTAGAAGTAATTTGCTAAGATAAAAATAATTTACAAGTGAAACATTGGAGGAAAGAACTACGTGAGGAGAAGTCCTACATTTGAAGCTGCTTAGAATGGATACAAATTAAACTGTGTTTCCCAGGCTTGATTATCTAGAGGCAAATATCACTGCTTTAGCATTCTTCCCAAATTCATCTCCAGGGTTAACCATCCATGTTTAATCATTGGTGATAATGAGATTTGTAAACTTTCAAAAATCCCTTAACTAGAACTCTATGAATAGGGTTACACATAAAGCAGACTGGGATGAATTTGCCTTTTTATTTTCTTTAATCTAAAGAGGAGGAGTTGATTGGCTTTTTTAGCCTTCAGAAAATTTCACTATGAAAAGAGCAAGCCTGATATGCCAAGGTGGTGGAGTGAAAGCAATACAAAAGAAATGCAAAGAGGTTATTCAGCTTCCTTCAGTAACTGAACATTTCTCAATACACTGATTTCTGCTGTGCAGGTAGCAGAGTACACATCTATCTGACTGTTTCTTTCTTCTTCCCTTTGAGTTTTCAAGCTATAGAAAATAATACTTTTGAGTTTGAATCCACCTGGATCTTGTCAATTTGAAGTCTAACGGTATGTGGAAGGAATGTGTCTATTCTTTTAAGAATATCTGAGCAAAGGAACCATTAAAAAACAAAACAAAACAAAACAAAACTAACCAACAAAAGCATTAACAAAGACAATAGTCAGAAACAAACCTGGCCAGTCAAGGTAACTGATGGTCTCCAGACAAACTGTGACTTCACAACTGACAAAGATGCAAACCTGAGTGGCTTGGGTGTTGGAATTGCTGGGTGGGTCTGTACCTCGTGCTGAGGCTCTGTGCAGAGGAGGGAGGAGCCAGAAGGAGCAATTATGGATAAACAGAAAGTGTAAAAGGGGCCAGGCAGGTGTAAAATGGGGTCCATCAGTGCTCTTGTCTAGTTGAGCCCCGCATCCCATGAACCCAGCTGTCCTCTTTTCTTATGCCTTCTTAATGGATGATTTCCCAACTCTCTCCCTTGGTGCTCTGACCCTTTATTCCACGTATATGCAAGCTGCAAGAACTGCAGCTGCCAGCTACTGCTGAGAGCCTCAGGAGGGCCAGTGAAATGCTGTGCTTGCTGTTGTAGTCAGGCATGGGGGTGTTGATGAGCACCTGTATCATCCCACAACTGCTGGGTGTATCTAAGGGATGTGTCTATGAGTCTCTGGGATATGTGGTAAGCTCTTCTAAATGGCTGAACCTGCAAATAGGGAACTGTCAGCCTGGGCAGGAAGGAGTCCTGGACTAAAGCAGCTGGAGAAGGTAGACACCTTTAGTATCCACTTAATGCTAAACTGGACATGTACATATGTGTGTAAAATGTTATAGACACATGGGCAATCTTGTGATGTATAAGCAGTTGATTTTTTGAAAGTACGGTGGCACACAGAATAGAAATATCATTGTTAATTTTAATGTATTGATCTATCAAAGAGCCTGAAAGGGCAGTCGAGCTCAGATGCTACCCACCTAAAGGAAATACTGACAACAATTTAATGAAATTTTGAATCAAATTTTAAGCAATTAATTTTGTATCCCTTTATTAATAATTTGTTGTGAAGGAAGACTGACATAATGCATAGCTTTCAAAAGGATGATCATAGAACCAATATATTTACATATTTTTTTGAAAAATCAAAATGGGCAATCTAGTAAACACACACAACCATTCTTCTCATTCTTCAGAAGTCTTTTCTAACAAATAAATTAGCTTTATTTTGTCACCTCATTTATCACACAGAGAGAATTAAAAAAAACCCAAAACAACAATTCCATACCTTGCCTTAAGCCTTTTTCAACTAACTTCAAATTGACATTAGAATTCTACTTTGGTGTCTTTCAGTTTAGTGATCTGTTTCCTCTTTACAGTTTCTAATCTTAATTAGTACAGCTATATCTAAGATACAGAGTCTGTTGGAACACTGAAAAGTGTTCCTTGGTGCATTTTCTGGTAAGATCCCACTCCCAGTGCAGTAAAATGCCAGTTAATAGCAACTTGTGATGAGTGCTTTCTCAAGTCAAACTATTTTCTTTTCTTGAGCTAAAGTTTTGGAATATAAAGGACTTTATTATAGAAATTCTAGGGTCTGTTTTTAAGTTCTTTGAGCAGAGTCCTTCAGCAAAATAGTTGCAAAACTCTATTACTAAGGTCTCATGCTTTAGCCCGAGTTGTTAGATCTGATGCCAGTTGGATAATGTGACAAGACAGGCAAGGCTACCTTTTCTTTTACTTAGTAAAAGAACTCAGTTTTCCTCTAACTTCCCATGACAATTGTCATTGTGAGCAGCAGCCATGTTCTCTCACTTATGTCCTCATCAATGACAAAAAGAATATCCCTGACTTTAAGGAGATCTTACACTCTCCTGCCTAGGCACCCCATTATCCCTCTCCTCAACAAGGTCCTGGGCAAGGCAGTCAGCCCTCCTGCCACAGGAGATGCTGCTCACGTCTGGCTCGGGGCCCAGCACTTGAGGCTACACGTCGCAGACAAATTTCAAAGCAAATTGGTGTCTGCCTCACACTAGGGATATGCAAGCAGAATGCGTTCTAAGGGATGTATAGGAGGTGAGGGCTGCATTTAATCCTTTCAGGTTGGTATTTATTCCCTCAGGGAAGTTCAATGAGTCCCTCTAAGGGCAGGAGCAGAGTCACCTTCCCTGTGCTCCAACAGGTTGTGAAGCCATCATCAAAGTTAATTTATTTCTTGCTTGGCTTTTTTTGTGGGTTCCTCTGATTTTTTTTTCCTGATTTGGGGTGTTTGGATTTCTTCCTTGCCCCGCCTTGATACACCTGTGCCAGCAGCTGGTATGTCAAGGAGAGTAGGCATTTCTGCACAATCTGGGAGAAGGGCATGTAAATACTGTCAGCTCTGTCTTTCTGCATCTTGGGATGCTCTTCAGGGCCATGATCTATTTCTCTGTGCTCTTCTTACAGGGTGTTTTACCTGCTCCTGCTCCATAATCCATCATCCTACGTGCATAGCCTGTAGCTGATTCATTTAAAATGTCACTGGGAAGCACTGTGGCTTGTATAACAATGTGGTTGATGAATGGGAAGTTTATACCCACAGCCTTTAGATTTGTAGACACTTTGCATTTTGAAGGTAGAGGTCGAGTCCCACCCTTTCGTGGTTCTTCCTCCTGTACCTTCCTGCTCAGGTCCTGGGGCTCTGGGAGCAGCAGAAGATGCAGGGCACGTGGGAGGAGAGGAGGAGCTATGTGGTGGTGGTGACTGCTGCCACCATAGGAGCAGGTGTGTTCCCTTCAGCCAGTCTGCTTTGGAGCTTGGCAGAGACAGGGTCTGACGCTGTGGAGAGGGTGGCTGGCCCATTCAGGCAGTGTGGAGGAACAAGGAGGCTCGGATGTGGAGTCTCAGGCCTATCAGTTACAAGACTTGGGAATGACACACAAAAGGGTGTGAGATGGGGACCCTCAAGTCTTGTTACTGCCCTGAGTGCTGCTTTTGCATCCGAGGAGATGTTTAGGGACAGGCTATACCTATAAAATACAGTTGCCAGATCTACTTTAATGCAATTCGTCCCTTCAAGAACAGTTCTAAAGTGCCTTCTGCTTTCAACCAAACTGCTCCTACTTGAAATAATCCAGGTCATTTGATCATTCACTTTTTTTGGTCTGCTCTTGTTATCTCCACTGATTATTCTTGTCTCTCTGTGCTTCTATAAAGCTTTCTGCACTCCCAAATTGGATCTTAAGCATACCTTTCTTCTAATTCATCATGCTACTTTTTCTCCTAATCACATCCTTCTATCGCTTCTTTCTTTTCCTTCCATCTCTCTCATTCTTTACCTTGCTTTTTTGTTTCTACTGCTACTAACTACTTTTATTTCTCTCATCTTCTTTCTCCTCTGCTGCACTTAAACCCTCCTCTGCTCTTTCTGCTATGGCTGAAACTTATTTGTTTTGATGTGCTCTTTTCCTCTCCCAAACTTTTCTCACCTTTGAGGAACTATATTCTGTTTCAGAGCTAAGTAATCTATACAAATTCTTCCTGCTCTTCTGGACTTCAGGAATGTCTGCTCACTCTCAAAATGTCATAAACTTATGACATTTAGTGTGGTATCCTCTTCTTTGTGCAGCTCCTCCATTGTGTAGATCCTGCTCTTCCCCTGTTGTGCTTTTTCTGGACTCTCCCATATATCTTTATTTTCAAATTGTACAGGCTGAAAACTTGTGTGGGTTTTTTTCCCCCCTTATATGTAATTAACTATGAGAATATCATATTTTCTGCTTGCCATGCAATTGCATTTAGAATCAGTAGATAGAGCAGAACTGCTTAGAATTAGCACCTCTATAAATTCCTAAGAAATGTGGTCTCTGCTTTGGATTTATACAGCCCTGAACAAAATGAATTCAGACTTTCTTTTCTTTGCAGTTGTTTATCTTCCCAGCAACAAAGATTACCTAAAGCAGGATTGCATCAACTTTGGCACTTATATACAGGGTGATATTGGGGGCAAAAAAAAATATTTCTTAGTCTGTCATGGCATTATTTCACTATAAAATTATGTAAATTATGGGTTCCTGTAACCTAAGTGTTTTTAAAAGAGACTGGGGATGGGAAGGGGCATTACAGGCATCATAATCCATTTAGATATTGTATTTTGTTCCTTATCCATGACATCAAATAAATTCAAATTTAATTTGAATTATATGTGTAAACAATTTAGTATTAATAAAATTATGTGGTAAAATCTATGCATTGGGACAGAGCTTTTCATTATATTTATGTTTCATGATATCCTGAGCTGTAGATATTTGTATGACTTTTGTACAATTTTTTATATATATTTGGGCACATGCATATAAATAGGTTAGATTTCATTCTATGGATGAATATAATCATATTTTTATATCTGGTTTTTATACTTTTTGGTTGAATTTCTTTCATAGAGAGAACAAGATTTCAGTCCTGTGCTATTTTTTTTTTCTTTGATAGTAGTAGAACTTTGGTTTTCATCTGTTGCTTCCATCACTTTCTAGTACTGTCAAACAATACCATCCATTGGTCATCCTATGCATGGATTTGAAGTTCTATTTCTGTGGTTGGATCCTGAAAAATTAATTTTATTTAGTATAAACAGCTATTAGATTACGGTTTTAGCACTTTAACATTTTAAATTTCTAAAGATTAAATATTAACATTGTCAATGATTTTGTTTTTGTTTTGGCTTGGGTTTTTTCTGGTGGCATTCATACCTATATGGCCAAATCTAATTACTTCCCTGCATTTTTGGAATCTCTGTAACAGTAATAACTCCTGTAACCCTGAGTAATTTGATTTAACTTCACTGTCCTTAGGGCAATCCAGTAAGTCATTAATAAGGTGCCAAAGCTCACCTAGTGGAGAGTATCTTAACTGTCATTCCTGGGGTATTAGTCAAATTCTTATAAAAATATGAAATCATTTAAGAAAACAGAAAAAAATTACGTTTCACAGAAGTCTTGAAGAGAAACAAAGTGCTTTAGAAATTAAAGCTGTTCAGTTTTTCAAAGAGTAGTTTAAAAGGGTAGTTTTATCACATATTGGGAATAGACTTCTGATAACAGATGTTTCTTCATTCTTTGTAAAACACACATTGATATCTTACAGCTGCATGTGGTAGGCTAGAAATAAGGGATTTTTTAAAAAAAAGAAAACTGTGTTAATTATTCATTGGATGAATACCATACATGATGAATTGGATGAATACTCTGCATGTAGAGTAACTTTTCTGTCAGTTGTTGTTTAAATCAAAAATAATGTGTCACCTCTGAAGGTTCATCTCTCTCTATAGACTGAAAGTGTAAGTGTCCTAAGTTAGGTAAAATAAATCACAAACTATGACTATCCACTTAAAGAATAAAGTTTTTTTCCCTGTTGTATCCAAGATGAAATTTAAGGCCTTACATGCATCATCTACTGGATGCAAAACAGAAAGTAATTTATGGTCTGGATTTTAGAGGGGTTTGTCATGTTGAATAATTCCTACACAAATTCTAAGACTTCGTTCCATAGGTCTTTTCAAGTGATTAGTACTTCACCACTATGACTAAGTGCTTCATGTTCTGCCCTAAAGGTATTTAAAGCATCTTAAAATTCTACTCCTTACTTTTTAGATTAATCTATAAGTACTTTTTTGCTGTCCCATGGTGCTCTTTATAACAAAGATCATAATACAAACTCTTATTGGCCAAATAGATACTGATCTGAAGGGTTTAGCAATTTTGTCTAAATTCCAAAGCATTGTGCAAAGGATTTGCAGAGGCTCTAGGGAAAGCCTCTTATCTTGCTCCACTATTGTCAAACTTCAAATTTGCACGATAAAAATTGTAAGTAAAGAAAAAAGAAAAGCTCCCTTGGTCTCAATGTAAAAGCAACACTGGTGGAAAAACAGCATAAGAAAAAAAAATCACTCAAAAAAAAGGAAGGGACAAAAGTAATAAGGGAAGAGATTGAATATACATCAAGGCATAAATCTAAAAAGCTGATGGAATTAATATAGCAGCAACTATCTTACAATGGCACCACATTCCACAAAGGAAATAAATCATTAACTGTTTTTATTTGGTGTCTAATGAATAAAAAGTCACTTGTGGAACCCTTTTTAATAAGACAACTTCTCACAAAACCTTTCCTCACCTATCACCAGTTTTCTGTACAAAGATTGACCTGGTTTGCATTCTGAAACTGATACTGGACAGAAATTATTTCCAACCCTGACTGGCACTGGGCCATATTGAAATTATTTGGGATCAAAGCCTGACTAATTAAAGTAAAATAATTTAGAAGTTATCATGATAATCTCTAAGTGACTCCAAAAAGTGGAAACAAGTTCTAAAGCAGAAGCAATAAAGAAAAATAGGATGAGTAGTGAACACAACAGCTAATCTGTGTTATTAATGTGCTGCATCTCTCGTTTACCCTTTGTTCCATTTACCTTTCATGATTCAGCATATTGAAATGCTAAGGATGAGTTAGAATTACAAATAGTTTATATCAGTTATAAGTTTTGCATGCTATAATAAGGGCTTGGGTAGATATAGTTCTTGTTTTTCCCAAACCCCTTCCACTCTTGTGCCTCCAGTCTCTCCCATGTGTGATGTCAGTTCAGTCAAGGAATAGAAAATAAGTTTATAATATTTTATATTTCTTGTTTGTTCACTTTACTCAGTGGTAATATGTAAAATGAAGGGACAGATAGATATTGATTTCTGGATGCAATTTCATCCAAGAAAAGGGCTCACAGCCCCTGCACTTAAGGTTTTATGACATAATTACACATATAGAACAGCGAGAAGGAAACAAGGAGGAGGGAAAAATGAGAACCATAAGTATCATAAATGGCTGACAATTCCGAGTTATACTTCTTCAGACAACCAGACGTAGTATGTTTTCAAAGTGTATCGAAACTCATATTTGGACAAGTTACGTAGGCCAAATATACAGGAGGGAATAGAAGGAGAATGAGTCGAGAGAGGTATTTGTATTTGGGCTGCAAATCTGTATTGGAGACTGAAGTGGGACCCAGAAGTGTACAACCAGATTGAGGAACTTAACAGATCTATTGTGAGTATGGATGACATTAGATATAGATGTACACAGATGACATTATCTGAGGAACAGAAAAGTGAATCCTGCAGATGTGATGAGGAAATATGCATTGGTGATTTTACAGAGTAGCAAGGCTGTGGCAATTTTTGTGAAGGAAGATCAGAAAGCACATTTGAGCAAAGCGACCAACTAAAGCAGAGGCTGCTGCCATTGACAAGGTCATTGACAAGGGCCTAGAGCTGGGGCAGTCTCCTGTTTTGATAAATGGTCTAACTACTGGGAAATTACATAACTGAAAAGGATTGCTGTTGTACTCAAGACAAAACAGAAAACCAAGATCTTCCTGCTAGAATATTATTTCTATTTGTATTTCCATGCTAATTTCAGTAAGGCTGGCATTGTGTTGCTGTGTATTTTTAAAGAATAACTATACCTGCCAAAAAATAACTATATCTGCTGAAGAGATGGCCACAGTTCAGTAATGCATGCAGGCATTCCTGGGTATTGTATGCTACTTGAATGATCCACATAGCATGCTGAGAAAGTCTATTGAAATCCATTTCTATGACAAGTGGTAGACAAAAGAGTAACCTCTGTAATGCAATTAGAGTTTCTTCCAGATTAAATGTACTCTTTGAAAGCAAACCCTGATTTTGTTGGTTTTATTCAGATTATTAGTTCTTGGTGCATTATTTAATGATGCCTCTGATTGAATAACAAAGGTATTCATGCATAATTTTACTGAAGAGTAAATTTGATATTTATCAGATTGCTCTATGAGACAGTGAGGAAGGAAAGTTGGTGACTTTTCAACAGTATTTATGTTTAAAAATATTACATGTAAATGTGAAGTCCACCTGTGATGAAATATTTGAAATGCTACTCATCCCATTTTTAGGACAGGCTCCTACCATTTCACTGACATCTCGAGTGAAATTGTGACAGGTGACCATGCAATTCAAAAAAACAGTGGTAGTTCTGAGCCCTGAAAATACAGAGTTCATGTAATTCTCCCTCACAGATTTTCCCTTTACACAAATGATGTAATTGTACCCCTCAAAGTTTTCCTCTGGAAGCTATTTTTATTTTCTACAAGACCACCTTCTGGCAATAACAGCAGCAGGGAAAATCCTTTATTTTATATTGTCAAAACCAATATGCTGTGAGTTATTCACATCATTTTCTGAAGTGCCAGTCAACGCCTTTGTGTTTGGAGTAGTGCAAACCACTAACAGACTCAGAAAAAGCAGTTTCTGAACTGCCAGCACCAGAGTTGGTGTTAGTATGAAAAGAAAAGAAAAAAAAATAGAAAAAGTATTAAAAGGATTCTTTTTTTTCTTGCTTCTGTTGAAAGTTTTCTAATGAAAGGAGATGAATCAGGACCTTTGTAATAACAGGTGCTTGACCACTTAGCTCTAGCAGCAGATTGGAATGATGCTTATTCAGCACAGGCTTTGGACCTTTCAGACCTTATGCATCATTTTTCATCTACTGAGCTTCTCACAGTTGTGCAAAATAAAAATGAGAATAAAAAAAATCAATCTTTTAAAACAGTTTGAATTTAAATAGAATACACATATTCACCCAATAAACTTTTAGGAAAAAATACAGGTAGTCTGACTCTTTGCCCCAAAATTATTTGTTTTCACAACCATGAATTTTCGAGACTGATACTCCTTTGTCCATTTTTTTCCCCCTAAGGAGTTCAGCTGAAATGATAGACAAGACAAAGAGCAAACATGAAATAATGAGCCTGTAAAGAAAATATCTGCCAAGTTCTTCCACTGCTGGCTGGAAGGCTGCTGAAACCTGGTATTCCTGTTATATTCCATGCAGAGAAGCAACTCTTCAGGTCTTCTGACAATGCAGTGACCTCAAGACAACATTTCTGGAACTGTTAGAGCAATTTCTTGCAACCATAATAAATATGTTCAATTTTTATTTTTCTTTAAGGGCTAAAAAACCCTCACCTTGCTTTACTAAAGGGAAATACTGAGAGGTGCTGAAAAACCTCTTCCAGCTGCCTGTTTGCTGAGAAATGTAACCTTCCTAAATCCTACCTTCAGGTTGAGGTTGACAGGAAGATCTGCGGAAAATTTACCATTTTATCTCGGGAGCTGCAGCAGTTCAGTGGAATATAATAGTTTTCTGTATGAATTTACAGCACACCACTCGTCAGAGATAGATAACTTGGTAGGAGTCCAGCAAGCTCAATTATTCAGCGTGTCTGAAGTACCAGAGGACGACAAGAAAGACAAGCACAGATGTTGCTCTTTAAGTGACTTATGCTGACATGGTTTGCTTTCTTACTTAGAGTGTTGAATCAGGGAGGCGACTGCCAGGTCCCAGCACCAGGGGTTTTAGAAGATGGGTTAACAGAGGAGTTCACGTCTCTCAGTTTCAGGCTATTAGCCTGAGGTTGTAAGATTTTCCTTGGTCAAACCGGCCAAGGAAATAAATGGATACTTATTTGCAAAAGGAGTAGCAAAAAGAAGCTGCATTAGATGAATGGTTTATTTTCTGTTCTATTCTGTGTTGCAGAAATCGGTGGGGCTACTGTGATGCTCTCTGGAAAAAATATTTGGGAAGTGGTGAAATGCTGATCCCCTACAAGTTTTCTTTTCAGCTTAAACCCCATTGGACCCAAGGTCTCCTTTGTTTACTTATAAGCCACGAAGGTCTGTTTTTGTAAAACAGTCAGTAGGGCTTGGTTCTTCCTCTGCTATTGGGAGAATCATAACAACTCAGATTTAATATTTTTCTTGTGTACTATGATGAATAAAAATGAAGATTTTTTTTTTTTAAAGCAGTAAAACAAAGGAATATTAGAAGGAGCTATAGAAACGCAGGCAGCTACTCTGGAATGGAATAAAAGAAGCCTTTCTGCATAGACATTAAACTGTTTTTATTTTTTCAGGTTTTAGACTAATGTACACTTGGTTTAACAAAAAAAAAAATCTTGTCTGGTCATACCTAACTTCAGAAGGAAAAGCTGGAATGCTCTAAGCTGAAACCCTTTTTGGCAGTGAGTTCAGAATGATATTTTGAAAATGATTTACAACTGACTGATCAAAATAGCTGTTCTAGACTTCCATCAAGTTAGCCCTTCTAGTTAATCTGATATTCAATGACATTAAAATACATTTTGAGCTGAAATATTTATATTAAAAAAGAGTATGTTTTTATTTGATATATAGAGGGGTAAAAGACACATGGAGTATGAAAACATACCAAATCTCCCAATGAATTCAATTTGAGTTACTCAGAAAATTGAAGTTAATTATTTTGTTTCTAGGAAAAAATTCATATTGCAGAAAAATAATCAACTCTTTATAGAAAATGTTTTTACTCATCAAATGAAATGTTGAAATTATGTTGTGCCACATTCAAGAAAAGAGATAACAGTGTACCCCCATTGCTGTGACTTTAATAAAGCTCAGTCACACTGGCACCAACTGAATCAATCATAATTCTTCAGGAAGACACTTAGCCAGTGCATTTTAAACCTGTTGGAGACAATGTTGCTTAAACACATGGTTATCTTCTTACCTACTAGAGATCAGTGCTATGACCTAATTTATTTTTTGGTTTTGATTTTTAATATATCCTTGGGGAAAAAAAGGTAGTTAAAAGAAGTTTTTCTCTTAATGTGAGTGTACACATCATTTCATAATGATTAATATTAAAGAAGAAGAGTGAGCAAGTTTGGAGGAATGGAATTACAGAAGATGAGATCACCAGGTTAGAGAAGAATCATTTGAAGTCATCATACTTGAAAGTGCTGTGGTAATGATAATAAGGAACATTTGTTTGGGTAAAACTTCTGATATCATCTGTAAATGGTGATGCCTTGACATTTGGTACTTTTTACCTGGAGAGTAAATGTGGCTATAAGAAGCAAATCCATATTGTCTTCAGGTTGAATTGCAATATTTATTTTACTTCAAATTTTTTTATTTAGCCTGTTAGAAGTAAGAATGGTTCTTCAAGAAACCCTCAAGAAAAATTTACTGAAGAAACAAATAAATGTGGATAAATATCTTTCCATCAACTGAGGCAGATGGGGAAAGTATACCCATTTTACAGTTGCATAAATGAAAACTGAGGCCAACTCACTTGAGCCTTGTTCTGTAGTGGGAAAATTCTTAATTTCTGAGCTTTTTGTTTCAGGAAACCACAAAATATTTGCTAGCTTCAAAATGGAAACCTGTGGGGACTTGCTTCTGCAATGATTAGTTGCAGGGTAAGTACAGGTCTATATGCTGCCTACAATGTGTGCTTCTAAACATCTTAGGAATGTTAAAATCCATACAGCTTCAATAAGGTCATCTGCCATGCAATGGTTCAATGCCAAAGTGTTCCATCCTTTATCTGAATGCATAATTGCATTGTTCTTCATAAATTAGATTCCTTGCTTATAATAATTGATTGTGAATAATAATAATACAGTGAATTAACCCTAGCCACTGTTCTATTTAGCCATTTTATTCAAATGTCAGGTGTCCAGGTAAGTCATCTAGTTAAGTGGAAGTTTGATAACCTAATGTAATATCTTTGACATCAGAGATCAGATAAAATCTTTTATGTGTCATTGGCTCTGAGAATCTGCCTGGGCAGATGGTGTTGGTTTTGTAAGTCAGACATACATTGCCTGGAGAATTTCAGAGAAATATGGGCATTATTTTCAAGCTCCAGTAAGGGAGAAAGGTGTCATCTCACTGACAGCCCCAGAGAATATTTCCCTGTTATTGCATGCTTGACAGATGCCATGAACAGATTGATGTGCAGAGAAAGGAAAGGTACAAGGAAACCGTACATTAAAACTCATTAACTTTAGATAGCAAAACTCTGTTGGGAGCAACTCTAGAGCATTTTTTGATGTACAGTGTATGTTTAACATTCTAAATATATGTGCTGTTTAATGTGTTGGGACTGCATTTACATATTTGGTGTAAATATGAATGAAAATGAAAACAGTGACAAGATAAACACAAGAGAAGATGCATCAGTAAAATGAATCATTAAGAATCTGAAGGGAAATACAGAAGACATTTTCCACACTCCTAATTTTAGATCTACCAGAAGCTATAGGTCTGGTATTTTCAGTGAATCACTTGAATTCCAGTATTAATTTTGTTAGAAACAAATTTCACTTTTGTTTGTAATATAACTCTTATTTACAAAAAATCATATCTACTTCTTAGTCTAGCCAAACTCTAATGTATAGCCTTAACTTTTAGCACTGAAAAAGGGATGTGACATCTTATTATCTGAGTTACTTGGTCCTGTGTTTTCTCCTTATCCCATTGACTCCTCACAGATTTTCCAAATTCCTGTATTAAAACTTATGATTAATTAAATTATTTTTTTTTTAGTTACATGTAAGATGAGTTCTGTAAAACAAATACATCACTGGATGATGAACATAGAAGCATTGCATATTTAAGATGGAATTAAAATTGCAATAGTACAGCTATATAACTATAAAGACTTCATTATAATAATTGCTATTCCTGACCATTGAATGGGCATAAATTTGAAGAGATATTTTTAGAAGATTTAGAAACACCACAGATTCACAAGGGATGGAAGATATATGTGTGTGTGAGTAACACAGGCATACTTAACTTTGTTAGTTCTTCATTCGAGCCCTCAGCTTTTCAACCTTAATATTCTTTTAAGGTAGATCTCATTGGCAATTTAATTTATATAATTCCTGTTTTGATGCAACTAAATTTGATGGTAATTTTGTAGATGAAAACAGATTTAAAAAACTAAACAGCTTAGCTGAAAGAAGCATTTGTAAGAAATTCTGTTCTCAGCACAAATACGACAGTGTTTAGTGAACTGAAATTGGAAAATACAAATAAACAGTTACATGCTCTTAGTGTGTGAATATCTACTTATTCTATATCTTCATCTTAAGTTTGAAAAGGCCTTTTTAGACAGGTAGAACATAATTGTTTTATTAGACATGTGTTGCATTAAATAATTGAAATAGTCATGCATAATTCAAATGATCATTTCCAGTAGATACCTAGTCTGATAAATATCTGTTGGAAATGCAGATTGAATATATTTTCTTGATATAAGAATTTTTTAAAATTTTCAATTCATGGACTGTTGTGTTTGCATAACGATATAACTGTAGCAGCAGTTAATGGTTGATGACTCAGACTATGATGCCACCTGAAGCAAAATGACCAATTTCTTATTTCAACCTGAAGGCAGCATAATGGAATTCAAAACTGCAACTATTGTGCAGTTATAGAGATGAAAAGAAAATATCTTGACATGCCATAGCCAATTAATACTTATTTTTCCTTGGAATAAATGTAAATGCTTGAATGAGGTACCATGAAGGTCTGTGCCACTGAAGTTTGCCAAGACCTACTTTCTATTTCTGCATAAAATCATGTATGGCCATCAAATAACACTGTTTGAATAACTTCTTGGAGTTCACTGAGCAACACTGACAATGTCTGTTACATGTGGTTTGTTTTCTATTGCTCATACAAATATTCTCTCCCCAGGAGGAGTAACTGAACAGACAGGATTAAAAAATGTATTCGTTAGAACATACTGTTCCACCCTAAATGAAGTCACTGTATTTATGATAGAAAAGGCAAGATCCTTCATTTCAAATAGTATATTATTGGGTTCAAAGGGGCCCCAGTTACTGTGGCAGGTCACAGTCTAAAACTACCACCCTTCCCTTGGAAAGTTGCTTCTCCCATGAGGTAAATCTTCACCCCATGGTGAAGGTTTTGCTGTGTTTAGAGATTGAAACCTCAGAGTCTCAGCTACACATAACAGACAGCTTTAGAGTATCACAGAAAAAATAATTCCATATTGCTTATAGTTTAAAAAAATGCTTAAAAAGAAGCACATATACCTTCTGGTAGTTCTGCATCTCTACCACGTTATGATAGACCTTCTCCAATTTTATCAGCCTGCAAGGCTATTTTTCCTGCTGACATGCCTGTAGTCACCATTCCTACCCTTCTGCTCACCTTGCTTTTAATGTTTCAGACTAAGAAATACCTTTTCCTTCTTCCCACTGTAAAGAAAATGCTAAGAAAATAAACTTCATTGTTTTTGAAGTGTACATTTAGTCTTGAATAAGGGCAGTGAGGCAGAGGAGAAAAAGAGGAAGATGAGGAAGGGGATTTTTTCAAAACTGAATGCTCTAATAGAATTTTGTGAAATTTCCTGTGGGGAAACTTCAAGATATAGAGTAGAATTGACTAGGAGGATAAATAGAGGGCTAGGCAGTGAACAGCAAAGGTTAGGAAATATGAAGACTTGCATTTCCTTGGTGCATTATTGATAGGGACATCTACTTATTGTGTATGTCATCATGAGGGAAAAGAAAAAAACCAAACCACAAATTGTGAAGTTTTAAAGGCCATGTAAAAATTCTATCATAGCTTTGAAGATCTAAGTATTCTAAATAGATTTAGAAGCATTAGTTAAATTTGGATTGATTAAATGGCTAAGGCAAGATTCCAGTGACTTTTGAAACCTCTTCATCCCTCCATTTTTGAAACTGATAAAGTAAACATGAACCATTGCTGAAGCACTCCAATATCCATATTTCCTGCCTAGGTGAGTAGATACTAAAATTTCCTTGGAAATTCTGAGAATTACATTAGGTCTTAGGTGCAGCTGTTGTCAGGCAACTCAGGGAAGATAACAAATTTGTAGCAAGTCAGTCTCCTATAGTATCGCTGGACAGAGTGGGAAATAGTTGTGTGCAAAGTATTTTTTTAAGCACAATTACAGTTGTATTTAATGAGGAAGAAGAACTGTAAAGCTGTCAGGAAATGCTGTGCCAACAACATTTCTTGAAGGAGCATATTAAATAGTAATGATGTCAAACATCTGAAAGAGTGAGTAGACCTTGCAAGCACAGTTTTCTAGTCATAGGAAATTAAAAAGGAGTTTGGAATGTTGCCAGTTGACTGACTATAGGGTAAAAAAAAAGACCCATAATAAGCAACAGTTGTAGTTACAATATTTGCTGAAACCAACACACATTAAATAATAATGAAAGCAGCCATTTAAAAATGCTGGCAGCTTATATGGAACAGCTGAGCTGAAGAAACTGTGAAAAGGATAAAAAAAATGCCAAACTGGTATAGAGCCAATGTGCTGTCAAAGAATAAAAACTCTATTGGAAATTAAATTGTGAGATAACTTCAGATAAGTATTCATAAAACAAATAGTTTTAAAGAAACAGAGGTAATTCTTAGATTGTGTAAGTGAAAAATCTTCACTATTTTAAAGTGATGTCTTTGAAAAAGAACTTAGCAAGTAGAATACTAATGCTTTTTATTTGCTTGCAATTTTTTAATTTAAAAAGTGAGGGCAACATTGATATTTTTAACACACTGAAATACAGCATGACTACAGTTTTGTGCAGGAATCTTATATGAAAATGTTTTTAAAATTTATAGAAGACCTTAAATTTCCTTTAGCCAAGAAGACCTTGTTATTGCTACAACAAAGAACTTAAACCTAATAACCAATGACATTGGGATCTTAGGTTTTCTTGAAAGAATTAGAAGAGAACTCCAAGAAACAGGACAGCTGGGGATTTTTTAAAAGACAAGCAATGCAGGTGTTGAATAGGTGCTATGTCTTTTTGTTTGTTATCTATAAATATTTACCAAATACTGGATTTTTATAGCAATTGGGGAGGAAAAAGATCTCATTTTCAGTGTTATAAAAAGGCCAGATAAATTTGTTAAATTCACTGGGATTTGATTGATACCAACACAACTTGACATAATTATTAAGCCTTATGATTACATGCAGAATATACACTTCTATTAAAGAAAATATACTCAGGGTTAAGATCTGTTAAAATGGAAATGAAGACTTGAAATGGGCAATTTGAAACTGAATTGCAAGGCTTAGATCCTCTCAACTCCTGCTCTACTGCTGTATAGAAGTGGAAGTTCCTAAATTTAGACAGTACTCTGAAGGCAATTGACTGTTCCCCAGTAGCTTCCTGTTCTGTTCTGGACACATCTCCATCCTGGTATGTTCCTCAGTCTCATAATTCAACACATAGGCACTTGTACTCTCAGAACTTGTACTGATAAATATTTATAGAGAACTGAGGAATACTTCTGACCCTGGGACAGACCTTGCTTCCACTAAGACTTCTGTCAGTGGTATTACTTACATGTCCATATTTGTAAATAATTTAAAAAATTGATTATAGAGAGCAAAACCCAAAAGGGGTCACTCAGCTAAGGAGATTCTTAGATTCCAAGCTCAGGTCTGGCAGAAACCTGCCTGCATACTAGTACATGTGTGTGAACAAACATATGCATACATCAAGCTTAATTGATCTCAATTCTGTAAGAGGATCCCAAAGGGAGAAAATGAAGACACTCGGGATAGGCAGAGCATGTGGTTTGACATACTCTGCATTACACAGCCTAGAAGATCAGTCCAAGGTCACCTAACATGACTAATGGGGTGTTCTCAGCATTGCTGGAACCTCTGTCTTTGCAGGAAGTCAAAGACAATATCCTTTAAATGCTTATCTATTATGAAAACTTTTCCCATACATCTTTCTTTCCCCATTGTAATATGATACACAAAACAACGAACATGAAAAATATTTTGGTGTTCAAATCCTCTGCTAGAAGCCAAACTGTCTCTGAAAACCTTAAAAATACTCACAAAAACTTCTGAAGGTTATGACAGACCTCCTGCTTCTTTGTTCTTGGTGGTGGTAAAAGCTGGATCCATGCCCAGTGCAGGGAACATAGTGTAAATAGCGTTGCTGCAGATTGCTTCTGGATTGTTCAAAACATCAGATGGTGAGAATATGTTATTATCAACAAGCTGTTTACTGGCCAATCAATTACAAACTCTGATGGAGCACCAGGCATTTTATTGTAGGCAAGCCAAATGGATGGAGAAAACATATGTCAATCTCTCTGTTACTTTAAGGGGCAAATTCTGCTCTTTTGCATCAGTATGCTCTAAAGCCTCCCACAATGGAAGCACAATGATGTTAGCAGGGAAGGGTAGGATCTAAGGCACTGCTGTGGGAATCACTAGGGTAATGCAGTTCTCAGATAGCTGGGCAACTTTATGTCAACATACATTTGCATAATAAGAGTACAGCTGAGGCATCTGTGAGTAGTCCTCCCCTCAAAAGGATTTCAAATGCATGAGTTTGTCAGCCTGTGTGCAGTATATAAACACTCAGGAATTGTTGAATAGCTCTTATATTTGTGCTATTTCTTACATGAAGTGAAGTTTTGAGTCTCTTATTCAACTTCCACTTAAATTATTTTCCCCAAGTCTATAAAATAAAATAAGTCCATTATCATCAAGTCCAAAGAGGAAAATGCTATCCAGAATCAGATACTGCATGAGGAAATTTTTGAGTTTAGATAAGGAAAACTATATCTGTTTACTCACAGCAACTTAATCAATAATATATAATTGAATGGAGATTTTTTTTTTCACTCCTGCTGCTGGGAATGTCCTTCTATATTTCTTCAGACAAGGTTTAGTTCCAAGGGGGAGCAGGATTTAGAGAAGCAAATAGAATTCATTGTGATAATGAGAAGAGAAAAAAGCAACTTTCTTTGGAAAAATCTATGGTTATATTGACAAGCAGTTTTACATATATGTGTGTATATATATACATATATCTATATATATCCTGTTCAAAGGACACTTGGATGATGGCTAGAAGGAAGTGGTCTCATAAATGTGCAGTCATTTCATATGACTGCTTGTGTCACAGTATGTCTGTGACTTGCTGGCAGTATTGGCATTGGAGGTTCTCACCTGCTGGAATTGAACCAGGAGTGACCCAAACTGTTGTTCTGATATGGAAAGGATGAGACAAAAATCTGCCTTTGAACACCTATTCAACATTACATGAGATCTCTTGCAATTCAAATTTTAAAAAGTTTAAAAAAGTGGTCGTTCTTTAAAAAACATACACTGAAAAAAACTACATTATGTGAAGGGCTAAGCAGATGAAGAGATATTTCTTTCTACCTCCTCTTTGCTTCACAACCAGTAGTGTGCTAAATGGAATGAATAAAAACAGTTAAGGAATATGTGACACCTATGTTCAAAAACAATCGGGTTGAAAGTGTTAGAAAAGTTTAATAACTTCTTGATTGCTCCTTTTGGGTATTTTTAGCCACCATCTGTGAAGGTGAGCAGTAAGTCACTCTGCAAGTTGCTCTTGAAAATATCAGGAAAAGAAAGAAGAATCTGTTCTGCAATTAACTTGTCACCACAAGAAACTGGGGACCAGGGTTTGTCTATATTCAAAAGAAAGCAAGTCTACCTCCTGTGGAGATGATAAATTCTGAAAAAAAAAAAATATAAAAAGCATACTTGTTTTCCACTGAAACATGTGGATGGATGTGTCCTGCAATGACAAATTCAAATCCTTGTTCAAAACCTCACTATTTGCTTTTAATTATTTTTTAAAGTTTTTTTAAACTTGAGCAAGAAGCGACTATAATGCTAAGAGTTCCCTTTTTTTTTAATCATTCAAAATTGCTTAAAATGAGGCTGCAACTCTCAAAGGCAGTTCTATTGGCTTTAACAGACCAATGCCAGTGAGACCAAAAAGGCTTGGCCCAGGCAAGAGAAAAATCACTGCTACTTAAAGTACATATCACCCACACATAAATATAAAACATGTACTTAGCCTCAATGTAGTATTTTTCAGAACAAAACTGATTACGTTTACTTAAATACATCTTGAGGAGGTGGGAGGATATGAAAATTGTTGAGCTTCAAAATGCAATTTTCTCAAAAAGGAGAAGCAAAAATAGATTTTAGTCATGGCTGTTTTAAACAAATACAATGAAATACATAATTCAAGTAGATCTAGTTATGCTTACAAACAAATGTCTGTTAACATATGCAAGCCATACTCTGTGATTTGTCAAAGAGGTGTTTCTTTCAAAGGAATTTTTCCCAAAGGAATTGTTATAGGGATGGATGGATGGATGGATGTGTGTTGGGATTTCAGAAATGCTTGCAGTTTAAACATGTGGGATACTATGAAATATGGGAAGGATGGAGAGCAGAACTGGATTCTGGAAGCCAGCTTTGTGGAACTGTCCACTACTCTGAAAGATCTCAGCCAGATCATCAGAGATTGAATGTTTGATGCAAAACTTTTAGTGTGATCGTGCAGGCTGCCTCTTTCTGGATGGCTACATTTTCACTAGCATCAACATCTTCAGATGAATTGGAACCCATAAAACCAGTCAAGTGTGAAGTATGGAAAAGAAGGGAGGTGGTGAAGGTCAGTGGAGCAGGTTATTAAACAAGTGGAAACAGGAATCTGAAAGGATGGGAAGAGAAGGAATGGATAGTGGCACATGCTCTGCTGACAGCCTCAGAGCCACAGAGGCGTTTGGAAGTGGGAGGAGGGAGACAGCTTGTGCAGCTGAGGGAAACTGAGAAAGTGGCATTAGCATTCCCAGATTATCAGTCATTTCAGAAGAATATACAGTGTAGCCCTAGCGCTTGGGGTAATTATCTCTGCAGTAGCTGCTGTTCTTTGAGACCTATCATCTAGCAGAAGATGGACCAGATTAACATCTCTTCTCCTTCTGCTACAAAAGTTTAAATAATAAGTGATAACTATCAGAAATGCAAGATTTTAAAGGTGGGATACATATTCTAAATTTCATTTTATTCCTGTCAGTAGTATGACTTGGATAAAATTTGAAGCACTGTGCAAAAGACAAGCAAACATGGCCACAAGTGGAAGATATCCCAGATAAAGCAGTGACTTCCACAATACTAAAGTGTAGAGCAGATACAGAAGCAAAAGTTTGGTTGATAAAATTACACAGATCTGCTTTCCCTTTTGCAACAGTTAGATGTTAATGCTGTTGAGAGGCTTTCAAATTGAAATCAATGGGAGTTTCATTGTTCACTTCAATAGGAGTGGGATGAAGTTCTAAATAGTAAATGGAGCAATGAAAACCTAGGAAAACAAGAGAGGCATGCTAAAGTGTGTATTGTTTAAGAATTCTCAGTTTCATTGGCTTTGCTTAACAAGCAGTTGAAAGCAATGTGCTTGGGGGTGTGAAAAGATATGTGCCTTATGGGAAGAAGGTGTTGAACAAGTGTCTTCTGAAAAAAAAAAAAAAAGAGGTGCATTAAGTGTTGTTTGTGTTTTACCAGCTTGGGTTTTTTGGAACCATTAAATACAAATCAAATTAATAATTTAATATTTTACACAGTATGAACATCTTGCATCACTGAGTTTTTGGAACAGTATCACACAGCGAAAATGCAGTGCGTGCATGCCTTGCTGTTCTGTAATTTTACTTTGTCCTTACTTCAATTATATTCCAAAGCAAATACTCTTCCTAGTTGTGAGGTGAATTTCATTCAGGTGAGCTAGTGGTTTGCTTTGTTGTTTGGTTTTGTTTTCTGTTTTAGAATTTCAGAGTATGAAAATTCAGAGAATAGAGTGACTATTTCTAATGAATTTAAGCTAAATGTAGACCTTTTCTCTGTTTATTTTTCCATCCAAGTTCATTGGTGCATAGACCCTCTTATACTTCTCACTTGTACAGTGTATGAAATACTTTGCAGCAAAGGTGTGTTTACAGATGATTTGTCTGGCAACAGCCACCCCAAATCTCTCATTTCTCACATCCTTCACACACCTTCTGATCTTTCTCTTCCTATTTGCAAAATATTCACCTTCATTTGCCCTTCCTTTTGTCCTTGATATGTTATTTTGTAAAGCCAAGAGTTTTGCAACAGTCAAGAGTTTTGCACAGAAAAGTTAGCCACTTTTTCATAAATATCCATCAGAGGATCCAAATGAAAGGTTCTTAATAGAACTTCCTGAAAAATTGTTTCTTTGTGAAGATGTGAAGTCAATCTCCTCCTGGGAGTAGTTGTTGTAATTCCCAAGATTTCATTCTGTGTTTGAGCAGACTGGGATGTGTACCAATTCCCCAGGAATCTTGATTACTAGTGGAAGAAACTCAAATACTATGGGCTGTGAGAGAGTACAGAACAGTCTAACCAGGATCTGAGCACAGGCTTCAGACCTAGATAAACCAGTGGGAGACTTTTCTTGAAGGGGCCATTGACTCAGTAGTGTGAATTAGAAACAGGCAAACCCAAAGATATATTAGCTTAGAGGATTGATGAATCAATGATCAGTTCAGTTCAACCAACCTACAATTGCAGTGTAAGGCTCAAACATTGTAAAAAATCCATTGTATTAAATGTTGCATTTCAATGAAATAAATATTACATCAAAAAAGTTTTGAATGAGAAATTTAAAAAAAAAGTTCTTCAAAAAACATAGGACATTAAGAGAAAATTACTTAAATAACAATGAAACTTTAAAAAATTATAAATTGCATGCTTTGATATACTCAAAACAATGTTCTACTGTAAATTTTTAGATTTTACAGAGGTTTCTGAATGATGACTCTTCAATTATATATTAAAAATCATGTCTGTATCATTAAAATCTTTGTGGATATAAATTACTATTTTCATCTCAGCTATAACATCAGTCTTGTAAAAGATTTTATTTCGCACACATATGAACATGCCTCAGTGGCAAGGTCAAGTTTATTAACCTATTGTTGAGATTATTTGAGTCAAGAACAAAACAAAAACTCTTCTGTGAATATTACTGTTTTAAAGGTCTTTAAATTCTTTCTGTCTAAAAACACATCTGCTTATCTGCACATTTTATTGACAATAAATCACTCCGCTTAAAAATACTGTGTTTTGCTAATCTCTATATTATTTTCTTTCTGCCTGCAAGGTGTTTGAATCCCTGCATTGAGTAAGAGTTTAAGTTGGATCTTACTGTGAAAATGGGAAAAATTCTTTCATCTGGAGAAAATGGTGGAATTAACATTGCTCTTATTACTCTTCTAGGACTTCTGAGTACTACTGTTTTAACCATTGAAACTTGTAAGTCAGTAACATGGCACCAGGAAAAGGAGTCTTACCCTTTCTTCTTGTCCAATTTAGCATTGAAATTCTCTTCTGTCCAGCAACAATGCTTTTCCAGAGCTTGATTTTTGAGTCCTGTAAGATCAGTGTAAACTCTGTCAGCTCTAAGCACTGAGGTAGCATGGCACTGAACGCCCACCCTCCAGGTCTGAATAGAAAAGCAATCAGGTTTGTGTTTGCATCTTGGATGAAGTACGTGTTTTCCCCTTGGCCAAGACTCTCACCTCCTCCAGTTGCATCTGTGGCCTGGCATTTTTCCTCTCACCTGGAAGAGAGTAACTAGCTGTTGTGTAACTCACACTAAGGCATAATGTTTTTTGTCTGTGTAGGCAAAGAAAAGGCTGGGTGGTTCAGCTGTGCTATAAACTGCTGTTCATCTGATATCAGCACCTCATGCCAATGGCACCCTCAGTGGAGAGCACCCTGGTAGATCTCATCACCCTTCTGGGACCTGACCTTCACTATGGTTTGAATCAATGACCTTGACAAGTGAAAGGCCAGGAATACAGTGCACTTAATGAATGATTAAGAGTAGGCAGGACCTGATCCAGTCTGACTTTTGAAATGTCTTGATCCAGCCAAAATGAATGTAGGAGTAGAAAGGAATGAAAGCCCTCAGCAATCTGTTCAGAGAAAGTCATTGGGCAAGAAAGCACAGCACAGAGGCTGAATTCATGTGTAATTGGACTGGGAAAGATGACAGAGGAGTGAGCATGTGGCTGCAGTTTTTCTGAACCTCTTCAGACTCTGAGGCTCTGCTGTAGTTGCTGCTGGCATGAAGGAGAGGAGGGCGCAGCAGGAGAAAAAAACCTGTGGTGATAGGATGAGTTTCAACCTTATTTTTTTTCACAATAGCAGTATTTTACTTTTCATCAATCAGTGCAGCTAGTTACAGTGACAAGTGCCAATCCATTGTTAACAGAGGTAACAAGATGAATTAGTTTGGGATTCAAAGTATCTGAAATAATAAAAGCTGTAAATTGTCTGACAGTCAGCATCCTGCTACCAGTAGGAATTCTATCTTCTAAAGCGAGTTTAGCATTTATTGTTCGGCAGGTTATGATAAGGGTCTACATGGGATGTTTTGAAAGAATTCGATTAGCTCGTGTTGTGAGTTAACACCATTTGCATTGTAATGAAACATTCTTTCAACAAAGTATTGAAGGAAAACAAACTAATTAGTTTTTTGAACAGCACCTGACATTCATACAGCCCAATGGTGATGTTGGCTAAATGCCTGCATGACTGATGACCCTTTCTTAGAGCTGGCCAGCATTTTTCTGTCTGTGAATTTATGAGAAAAACAAGCAGACAAAAATCTCCCTAGTCCCACGACAGCTTCTAAAAATGATACTAAGACAATTTGATGAAATTTACCGTTCATCCCCGTCCTTCCTATTTCTGCATCTCTTTTGCTGACTTATTTTTCTTTGATATATAAAATGTTATTTCACTTTTGCTGTTACAGACCTGTCTTACTTTTCTTTGTCTATTATTTTGTGTTCCATATAAAAATGATGACTCCTACCTCCTTGTATCCCCCTATGATCCTCCATGCACTATTCTCTGTACTCCAGGAATCACCATGGCAGCAGAGTAGCTGCCAATAAGCTGCTCTCTCCTTTTTCCATGCAAGTGACCTCCAAATTGCTGACCAGTGAGAGAAAATAAGTTACAACAAAAAATGGGCTGGCACAGGTTAGTTTCCTGCTGGGGTTTCTGGGAAACCAATTGTGCTTAGCCCTTTCCTTAGGGTAGAAGGGCAGGTGCCAACCCTCTCCACAATGGATAAAGCAGCAGAATAAATAAAGCCAAAATATATTTTTCAACCACCATAACAAGCTCTCTCAAACACAAAAGGGTATTTTTTTCTGAGAGAAATTGTTATACTGGATTTGGCTGTCCTGTAAATATTTTACTATCTTTCTTCTGTAAATGCTTCTACCTTACAAGGAGGATATAGCTACAAACATGATAACTAATGAAGAAGTTGTCATAATTGTTTTAAGTTAATCACAGGGGGAGGTTTGTGGCCTCATCTGAACAGGCATCTTTTGCACGTGTGACGTTGGTTTTACATCTCCATGATTCACTTCATAGCTGGTGTCTGAGCATGAGAGAAAGATGTTAAAAACGTCTATAGAAATGTAGAGTTGTCCTGTGGCAGATTGACATAAGGCTGACATTCAGCTGCCACCTGCCTCCACATAGTCAAAGATGTGCGCCATCCTAGAGACATTCCCAGAAGGTTTTGCCATTGCCACAGAGATATCTTGAACACAATGGTGCATGAAATAACTGCAAAGGAAAAGTAAAATTTCTATAATTACGTGTTAGTTGAAGATATCAATTGATTTGGTTTAGATGAAAGATTGATTTTTCAGCCCTTTGCTGAGCTATTGAATCCCCTTACAAGACACTATCCACAGCCAGTTCAGCTACTGCTGCTTAGATGATGGCAGGTAACTGGATGACTTTATTTACTGTGCTTACACCTAACCCATTTAACAATTATCTACTCTTCTGGCCAGAAGGATGTGATTCCTTCTCTACCATGATTCATTTGGTAGACTAAGATAAAGCAAGAATCCATTTATTCCTACTGAATGGGGAACATGGTTGTTTTAATTGTCTCCACAATATACTGATGTAATAATAATACACTTCCAATTGGTTTCCGTTTTAACCTGCTCTGAGAATGCTGTAAGAACTCCTCCAGTATAAAGAGAATGGCTGTAGTGTGACTGAATTAAACTCCAAGCCAGTGGGAGAAGAGTCAGTCCTTGTTGCAGTGCTGCTTCTTGCTGCAGACTGTGGGAAATGCTCCAAAGTCTGGCCACTGCCAGGATAGTAGGCATAGACATCTGTGGGTGAGTTATTCCAGCAAGTGTGCAGAAGCTCAGCCAGCTGCCAAACAAGCTACCACAAGTTGTTTGACTTTGGGAGGTGTTAGAAGGGTTGGAGAAAGAGAGCTCATAGCACAATGGGGAAGATTGCTTTCTTATTATTGCACTCACTCACTATCACTGCACTTATTTTATCCCACCTCTCAGTGTGAGAATTTTCTGTCATGTAATTGCTGTGGTACTCAGCAGCAACACAATAATGCATGGTCCATTTTCTGAGGTGGAGATCCCCTCAGTCTTTGAAAGCGACTAATTCTATTTCTTTTGCATGAGAATAACAAGGAATAAATAAGCAGCTGTAAGATGTAAGATGTCCTGTCATGTCCAGGAAGGGTCTAGTACAGCTACACTATTCGAAAAGGAGGCAAATCCTCTCTTGATTCTTTTTCTTGGTGAGCTCTACCATCAAATCCAAGACCTTTTAGCTCTCTTTCAGAGTTAACTTGCCTTCATAATACTAATAAAAGTGGAATATGGGATTAGGGTGGTTTGTACAAATAGGAATTAAAAACCATTTTAAATTAATTTCTGAATAGCTGATACTGCCATTTTGTGTGCCGAACACACAAAAACTAGCATTTTTTAAAATGCTTCATCTATAAATCTTGATTTTTAAATTTTGTTTCATGTTATTTTAAAACACAAAAAATGCTAACTTTTTACATATATTTATGGCACTGATAAAGGGCTGAGAATTTTACAACTGCTCGCAGCTTCTCTCTTTCACTTGAATTTTCAGAAAATAATAAGCTGAAAAGTCTCATTGTCCTGACAAGCTCATTCAGGCATGAGTTTCTGGCTGTAATTTGATATTATTAATTGGTGCGTTCTGTTCTCACACAGGAAAGGGCTGAAATAGAACTGAAGTGCTTTCTGCATCATGAAATAAGTCAGGTGAAAAAACATATGTCTAACCTATATGTTCTGTTTATTTAGCAAGCTGGTGAGTTAGTCTATGCTAATGAAGACTAAAAGGACTGTGAATAATGATCTGTTATTTTATTCAGGATTTATACACTCACCAAGACAACAGCTCAAAAATAAAGGAAAAATCAGAGGCTTGAATAATTTTGATTTTAAAATGAATAAGAGATTATAGAGCTTGTTTTGACTGCACTTAGAAGATGGCATGCTTCACAGCAGGGATTTTGATGCATTCCATAGAGTTAAACTTCTTCCAAGCTAATGAAAGTGGATGTGGTGCCCTTGCAGGTAGTTTTATTATGTTGCTGTTTAAAATACCACAGTAGAAAATTTTGGGAGGGTGAGCAGGGGCCTGTTAAATGTTTTATATGGTGGCTTAGGGAGTAGAGCTATCTCAAGAATACAAAGGTACTCCTTTACCTGAGCTGAGATTAGTGCACAACTAACCAGAAGAGACTTTTTAGTTATATGCTTACCATTTACATTTTGTGTACCACAGGCACTCATGAAAACAAGGAATGTGGAGCAGTACTACAAAAATCTTTGTAATGAAATGAGTTTAACTCTCCCTTAATTGGAAGATTTGTGCAGTCTCTTAAGAGCTACTGACATACCACAAACAACATGGTGACATGAGCTGTTGAGACACCAGATGTTTAAATGTTGCTTCAAAGTCATTAGCATGATTCCCAAAAAGCATTAGCAGTGTAACTGTGTCATTACACACTGTGATCCCTGACATGGTCACTTGCAGAAGAAGAACATCTCTTTTAAGGACACTTTGTGTTCTGAAGTGCATTTAGAAACCTTTGTGAAGTGTGCTGCAATTATACCTGGACATAAACCATAGCAGCAGGGTCTGAGATCTACTGATTCTGAAGATAGAAAGGACATTAGCTAATAGTCTTCCTATTTCCTACAGCCAAAGAAATGGCATCATGCAGCACTACACTTAACTGGTCTGTCTCTATAATAATATGCCTCTCTGTCTCCCTGTGATATTAGATCAAAATTGAACAATTAGGGGGAAAAAAATCACAACAGGCATTTGGGGATGCTGAGTGCTGCCATTACTGATTTTAGGTCAGAGACCTTTTTAGCTAAGAGCATGTTGGTGTTTGAGGAAATGCGGAACAGAAGCAGTCTATTTACAGAAATGTCACATTTAGTGCTTCAGAACCAAAACTCAGTGCAAGAAACTCATAAAATTTAGTTTACAGAATTTGATATTTCTACTGTATTTGGGTGATCATGTACATTTTGATATAAAGTAGCATTTATGTTGGGGGGGGAGGGAATTATCAGTGCTAGAAAACCTCTCAGGAGGCCAAAATCACTGAGCAAAGTTACATTGTAGTACTGAAATATCTTTGCAAAGAATTCAAAGATTTGAGAATGGAAAGCTATGTGAAAGGGTTATACATTAACTTCATCAGTTTACAGTATGAACATGGTTCTAACAAAATTTCTTTTGCTTATGAAGAGTTCAAGCAGCTTTTAATTGCCAGAGCACAGCTTTCTTTAAGACTGACACAGGAACTCCTGTCTTTTTAAAAATCTATTTCAGGACTGAAAAAAGATAACTTAGTAAAAAATGAATGAATACAGAGGACACTATAAAGGTGAAATGGATAAGAAAGTTAATATAAAGTGACAATGTGACTTACGCATAATTTTTTTTTTTCAAAGAGCATTTTTTATTAAAATGTGGTGCTACCAAGTATGCTTAGATTATTTCAAGTGAAATAATATTAGGTCATTGAAAAGGGAACCTTGAAACACTTCCTTTAAATTCTGCCCTTAGAAGTACTTACACAGCTCACAAAGACAGAATTGTGGAGTTGTTCTCTGGCAACACAGCAAAATTTCCCAGTAAGTCAGAAAGAGAAATCAATGTGTCTAACTTCAGGAATGAGTTACAGCACTGTTAAGGAGTCTTTTTACCCTTGTGGTAGAATAAAGATGATGTGTTAGCCAGGAGTTCTTTCTGGAGGAGGTTTCATGCAAAAATGAAAAGAGCACCAAGCTGTATTTCCCTGCAGGTGTTATCCTCCTTCAAGTGTTATCCTCACTAGGATCTGTTTGGTAACCTGATGCAGCTTGTCCTAAATGGCACTTTCTCAAACCTTTGTCATGATGGGGGCCTTTATGAAACTGAACAATCCCACAGTCTAACAGCACGGCTGGAAGGCCCTTATGCACTCTGAGTTTATACGAAAGATGCCATCTGAACATTTCTCACTGGAATCTCTGGATCAGGGATCTCCTCACGTAAGGGTGTCTCTCTTCAGGCAAGGGTTTCACAGCAGCAGCTGAGGAATGGAAAGAAGTCTCTGAGAGCCAGGGACTCCCTTCAGCAGCCTTGTAGAAGGCTCCACCTTTCTCTGTTGCCTCCTTGCACCTCTGCACAAGTGTTCCAGCCACTCACTTCTGAATTGTGGTTGCAATAATGTTTTGGCATGTATGGGTGGCAGCAGTCCTCGGCACAGTAATGGCAACAAAAGGCAAAAGATAACTTCAGGAAATACTGGACACTTGTAGCCTAATTTTTTTCCTTCTCTTTGAACTGTTCTGACATATGGAGATGTAATGAGACCTATGCTTCAGCTGGTCTCTTCAGGGTCATCCATTGCGAGGAAGAAGGAGGTATCAGCCAAAATCATATATCCTGCCATGTCAGATTTCTTTTTTCTCAGGAAAATATCCAAGATTTGTTATTCATTAAAGAACATCATGAGCATTTGGCTGGGAGTATAAATACCAGAAATTATTTTGGACCCTGTTTGCAATGAAATCAGGGGTCGTTGTGCCATGGAGCTGAATGATAATTGAGATTTTTACCTCCAGTTACTGAAAACCACTTAACTTTAATTAATTTTGCTCCACCAACAATACTCATGTTGAATAATGATACATACAAAATTGAAGATTTAATGAAAGTATTTTTTCTAGGGAAAATTAGGTAGTGAACATTTTGAAGGAAAGATGTTTATCAACATTTAACATCTCTGAGAATTACAGAAGAAATATGTTTTTTGTCTTAGCTTAAAAAGAACAGTCAGTAACTTAAACCTAATTAATATCTTTTAATCTTGTCATGCATATAAAGATCTCACACTGGGTGCCATGAGGATGGTGTCAGACTCTTTTCAGTGATGCTCAATGATGGGACAAGTAGTTATGGGCATAAATGAAAGCACAAGAAACTCCCTCTCGGCATGAGGAAGAATTTGGTGGCAGTGCACTGGAACAGGCTGCAGGGGAGTCTCCCCTGCCAGAGACGTTCAAAACCTGACACAGCTGTGTAACCTGCTCTAGCTGACCTTCCCTTGGCAGGGGGGTTGGACTGGTTGATTTCCAGAGGTCTCTTCCCAGCCTAACACTTCTGTGATATACCATTTTTTAAATCCCAAAATATCTCGAAGGCAAAAAAACTTTACTGCAGAGATTTCTCTTGGAATGTGTATTGACTCCTGAGTATTGAACATGTCTTTCTGTAATACACGACCATATCTGTGATTGCAGAAGAAAGCATTATAACTCATACCAAATGAAATTTAAAAAACCCCCTCAAACTGTGATATAAAGTTGGATAAAATTTCTGAGAAAAGATAGGGAATAAAGTAAATTTTAAGAAAGGAACTAAGCATGTACAAAAATACTTTTTTTTCAAATGGTATTGTCCTAACTCAAATATTTACAGAGAAGAAAACCTCCTTGACAATTAAAGTTACAAAAGCACACAAAATATTGTCTGAGTTCAGGCAAAGCTTCCTGCCTTATTTTTCCTAGGAATGTAAGCATAGTACAATATTAAATGTGTTCTGTCATGCAACTCCCTTTGTAAGGTAAAAAGTAATTTAATCTTATTTCATTGCATATGGCAACTTTAACCCTACATTTGCATTTAGGTAGCTAAAACTGAGCTTGGTGTTAAGAAATCAAATAAGACATTACTTCAGTACACATTTGTTCCATTTACTGAAACTTCAGCACAATCTTTAAAGCTCAAAAAGACTTTGAGTGATATTTTGAATAGGGAACCTTAAACTGATGGTTTAAAACTTGGAAGAAGAAGGATGTTTATAATATCCTAGAGTCAACCGGTGCTTAATGAACGTCAATTTGCCGACCACACCTGGGTACCTGACTTCATGCCGCAATTCATATTTGTCAGCTCATGTGGATGGGTTTGGAGGGAAAAATACGGAGCAAAAGAAAACTGAAAAAACTAAATAGACAAATTTCCCACTTTATCATTTCAGTTTTGAAATTCATGACTTATTTAGATGAATGCTGTTTTGCTGTGTCAGGGCACACATGATGAGATAAATGAGTTGGGGACATATGGATTTACACATTTGTTGATTCTGCTTGGTTGATGACATTTGTTGTCCAAAGCTGGATTTGATAGCACAAAAATGTCTTTGAGGAAAAAACATGAAATAAGATCCTGTTCTCAGGCCTTCTTCTTTCACACCTCTTCGACAGTGTGAAAAGGCATGAGAGTCAGTGAAAATAACGAGAAAATTCAAGCTTGTTAATTACTACTGAGCATATTACTTGCTCTCATGAGTAAATCCACTGGAATTGGGGTATAAATCACTGTGCTTGCTTGTAAATGTTTCCAAGACTGAGAGGTCTTCTGAGTCTTCAGGGATATTTTGCTGTGTGTGTGTGCACCAATTACACTTCCACAGCTCATCTCCCTTGTGCACATTTTCCCATCAGCCTCTCCCTTCCCTATTAAGTTATGCTGGCCCAGCAGGCCATGGGATGTGCCTATTAGGCAAGATGCCAATGGGTTAGGATCGGAATGATCTTTAAACAAAGAAAAACTGTCACTGTTTTTGGAGGCAGTAGGGGGCTGTGGAACAAAACCTTCGTTCTCCAACTCCTTCAGAAGAAGTTTAGTGACCGACCTTTGCAGGAAACGCCTCTGCAGTAAATGGATGTAGAATAATGCAGTGTCAGTTCATTAAGTTTCGTGCAAAGGCAAAGATACAGGATTAGGAGAAAGGTGCTGGGAATACCTGACCCTGTCTCCTTTTTTAAGGTTGTAGGTAAAACGCTTTTCACTTACTCACATTGTATAAAAAGAAAGAAAGAAGGTGGTTTCTTCTATAGCAAAGAGAGAACTCTAAACCCCACAGCAGCCCTGAGGTAATAAATAAAAGGTTAAATTTGGAGAAGAAAATATTGTATAATTTAGAAAAAAAAGTATTTCTAGGTTTTTAAACTTTTTTTTTTTCACTTGCAATGCATGTTGTTTAATATAAAACAGAGAAAACACATGTGAGTATATATATATTTTCATATCACGGAATCTCACCAGTGAAATCCTCTAGCTGACCTGGACTGAGTGATTTTCACTGAATTAATGTATACTTGTATGGTTCTTCTTTTTTTTTTTT